>JABSTQ010002116.1:0-32176 GCA_013358835.2 Ixodes persulcatus | reverse complement strand
AAACTGTGTCAGATTGGCCGGTCTCCCATCCGGCGAAAAGTAAATCTGGTTGCTGTATTTTTTACTATACAAAGTTCGTACTGGTGTAGGCCTTAGCGACCATGAGTGGAAGTCTGAAATAATAAATAAAAACGTGCTCTCCTGCCGCAATACACGCAGTAGTTGAGGGTAGTACTGCCGGCTGACTCAACTGCTATTTAATAGCCCTGTGAGACGGGCTAGTTTAGTGCACTTCAAGCGAGTGCACTTCAGCTCGTCGAAACGCACTACAAGTGTATCGGTGCTACACGGAGAAACTTGAGTGCATTTCGAAATGATAGCAATGACCATGGGTAAAGTAGTAGGCACGCAAATATTACATTTTATGCGTAAATTTATAAAAATAACATTGTATTGTTATGAAAAAACACATTACCAGGCATTGTCGCGCTAAGTTACGAGCATTAATTTAATTTTATATTCAATTTGACTAGCTAGTACGAGATGCCATTACAAGCCAGGCAGATCCAAAATCTAGACAACACGAAACATGGCGGAGAGTGTGGAAGAACGGTTCGGTGACGGTGATCAGTGGAAGCGCGTGGAGGGGACACTTTTCTGTGTGCGAGCCCAGCGCCTTTTCGAAGAGAGGCAACTGGAGCTGGGTGTCGACGCGCAGGCCAGAATTTCCAGTGACTTCGAGCAGCAGCTACAGGCCAATGCATTCACCATAGCTGCTTTCATAACGGACACCCTTCCCGCGATCAATCGAGAACGGTGGGCGTTCCAACGAAACGAACGTTGGTTCGAAGACACCTTGCCACATCTGGGCGAATTCCACTTCAGGCAGGCCTTTCGCGTGTCTCCTGCCACGTTCAGATTCTTGGTGGAGTCATGCAGGTGCCTTCTCGAGCGGGAGACCACTATAATGAGAGAGCCTATATCCATTGAGACGCGAATGGCGGTGGGCCTGTACCGCTTGTGCTCGAGCGCCGAAGACAGGACTATAGCGCACCTGTTTGGAATTGGCCGTTACACCGTGAACGTCATGTACAAGGATTTCTGCAACGCCATCATCGAGAAACTGGAAAGGTACTGGCTCCGGATGGTGTGTGCTGGTGACATGTCTGCGCACATGCGGGAGTTTTTCACAGTGTTTGGATTTCCACAAGCTGTGGGCGCCTTGGACGGTTGCCATTTCCCAATATCGCTGCCGAAGGAACATGCAACTGTCTAATATAATTATAAAGGCTGGTACGTTTCTCTTAATGCTTCCTCTAGATCACATATGTTTACAAAAAAATTATAGCTATTTTGCAATGATGCAGTTTGGCTAGCCGTATGCCGGTGGCACACTTGCCACCAGCATAGCCTTTACAGTGGTAGCTTTACCGCATTATATTTGTTCATTAAAGCTGTCGATAAGCAGGACTAGCCAACAGTGCTGCGCAGCGTCACGTGCAAGCCATTTATTGTTTGCAGACGAAAATTGAACTGCTTTACGAATTTGGACGCAAATAAATAACAGTTATTTGCTAGTGTTCACTGATATCAACCCTGATCCAGAAGAAACAGGTATAGTGTATTGATAAGAGTTCATTTGGTGCTAGAAATTATTTTCAGGTTTGTTGAAGATGTAACTTCACTTTGTTGTCTTTGTTGCAATCAAGAATTTTACACGGGATTCTTAGTACCTCCGAGACCTGCTGCTTTATGTATACAAGCTTATTTTACCTGTTTTTCTCTCGCTTTCCTTGTCAACGCAGGCACAGCATCATACTTTTGGCGTTGGTGGACCATCGGTACCGGTTCCGGTATATAAACCTGGGGACTCCTGGCAGGTGCCATGATGCTAACGTGTACGGGTGTTCCCAACTCTACACTCTTGTTGACAGCGTCCAGTTCCAGTCTCCAACGGTAGCAATTGAGAGTACTGCCATAGCCCCAATTACCTTATGTGACCAGGCCTTCCCATTGACCACGAACCTACTCAAGCCATTCGTGAGTGCCACAAGTGAAACTTGTGAAACCGTCTTCAATTACAACCTATCGAAGACTAGACGAATTGTCGAAAATGCCTTCGGGAGACTAAAGGCCCGCTTCCGATTCATTATGAAGAGAATGGAATGCCAGCTGCCGAATGCAAAGCGAGCAATTAGGGCTGCGTGTATGCTCCACGACATCTGTGAGGAATTTAGAGACAAAGTTGAACAGCAGTGGGAGCACGAAGCTCGTGAGCTTGATGCTCTCTATGCACAGCCATCACACAACACTGACGTGTGTAACGGGAGAGGCCAAGAAGTCAGAAATGCGCTGGCAGACTACTTCTGGAAGCATGAGCAACGTACATCGGGCTGAACGTACACCAGGAGCAAGCAGGGCGGCCAGGAGTCCATCCACTTCTATGCAACAGAACAAATAAATCAAACAATTGTGTCAAGCTGTGAAGCTTTTGCTTTATTTATTTACAAGTTGCGCGAGCACATCAATAAGGCGGTCCTCCCTCTCGGCAGCACGCTCTTGGAGCTTCAGTTGTTGCTCTCTTATATCTAATTCCCTTTTCCGAGACTTCTTGTGCGAATACCGCAGCTGCCGCTGCTCCTCAAGCAGCTGTGCCAAGAGGCTCGACTGTGAGGCCTGCCGCTTCTTCGGCTTTGCTGCCCTCTCTGCTGCTTCCGGTTGGCAACGGCTCTGCTGGCAATGCACCAGCTGGATCCACTGATTCGGGAGGTGAATCAGCTTCACTTGCAAGCTCATGTTGAGGGGACTGCTCCCTGTCGTCTCTCTCGCCCCCATTCACCATTTCATGAAAAATCTGAAAGAATGCACATGCAACCAGAGAACATCGGTCAAGCTGAACGTCGCGCCACATGCAGAGACAGCGCAAGAAGGATTTATATGGTGCCACTCTCCACTGGGAAAGACACGTGCAGGTTAGGTATGGGGGAGCAGCCGTGTTGGACCACTGGTTTGGAACTTTTTTTACTGTCTACCAGTCGCAGTCGCATGCTTTGGCGGCAGTGTAACCACTGAAGTGTGAGTAGTTAGTTATGTCTCAGGATGCACACAAATTGATGGTCTCCACACCTGTAGGGCCAGTATGAGCCAGCAGCCTGCCCTGCGCCCAACATTATCTGGATGATCCGTCATATTTGCGACTCCAGTGAAATCAATGTCGCGTAGCAGCAACACTGAGAAGCTCTGGAGAAGGTAATTTGGGCACGGCTGACTGCTTTTGTTGCCAATCATTGCTTCGCACATTTCTTTTAATGAACATCAGCAGAAGCATCACAGTTCAGCAGTGCCATAACTAAACAGGGGACGAATAGGGCATCACAAGCGTTAATAGGCCACTTTTTCATCGTGCAAGCGCACTCTGCCTGCCAGACTAATCATTTTCATGTTGCCACCGCATCACTTTTCCTCACCGCCCTTTTTTTTGCAACAAAAAAAGCATTTTTTCACACACTGTCATGATTCTATGCTGCTGCGCAAGCAATCTAGTTCATTTCCATGCAACTTGACGAAATCAACCTCCTTCCGTTTTCCATTTTGGCTTTACTAATGCACCCCATTTAGGCAGCTGGAGTTGTGAATATGGTGACACCGTGGAATTCTTCCAAATAGCGACCATAGCAGCCTTCACAACGCACATACTTCATTTAACTTCCGTCTTGACTTGAAAATTTGAACCGTGCGACAGCATGGTGGCGCCGTAGTGCGTTGCCTGGCGGAACTGTTAATGGGACGGCCAGCAGGCACGGTGGGCAGAGTCTATTGCCTATGCAGTGAGCGGAACTCAGTGTTCAAAATGAAGTGTTGTATTATGAGCTCTGGAAGTTGTTCTATACAAAACTGTCTGGCCGGAACAAATATTTTGAGTTTCTCATCACACCAATAGACCGATCTCAACATTGGATGCGTTACACGGCCGCTGTCGCGAACTGTCGTCCTTTAGCACACAAGATAATGCTGCTGTGGTTCGGTGCATGCAAGGTATGAAGGACACGAGCTGCTGTGAACCACAATTATGGCGCTGTCAAGCCTGCGCTGAAGAGCCGGATGAGGTCGGTCTATTTCTTCAAGACTGCCGATAGTGCGGATATGAGGATTGGCCAGCTCTTCTGCCTTGCAACCGGTAAACAGTGAGTAACTAGTGAGGCTGGCCATACATAAACACTTTGACAGCTAAGGAAAAGCAATCAAATAAACCAGGACCAAAAACCACGAGTTAAATTTTTGCAACCTCCAACAGCAGTCAATATACTCCTCGTAAGTGTCGAGCAGTGGAGCACATGACCAGTTCCCATTTGTACAAGCCACTTTCAGCAAACTCATCACATATGAAAGGAGAGGAAAAAAAGTCAACGAGGGTTACAACAGTGTTTACCATGGGCAAAATTGGGTCCGAAAGGCACAACGCTGCACAGAGCTAGGATTAGTATAGCTTGGCAAAGGGGCCATGGTATTTTATAAGTGTTGTTCAGATTTTATCGGTCCATATGAAAAGACAGAACACTATAGTCGTAATGTATCTTAGCAAGTTTTGCGTGCTTTCCAATTTCCTAAGTCGATAGTTGTCGATCTCTGTGCTCCTAGGAAAGTGGTTGCCCAAGGAATGTACTCACTTGCTCCACCGAGGCATCTCCACTGCAGCAGGACTCCTCCATCAGTCTGCTATCATTAGCAGGCAAGGAGCCCAGGAAGCGGTGGAGGTCCCAGTAGAACCTCCACGTTATCCCCCCTGCACCCGTCGTTTTCTTGCGACTCGGAGACCTACAAAAAAAATAAGCGACGACGTCGAGAGTGGGAAACCTATTATGTGAATGCAACATAGCTTGCACTGATATGTTTTGGTCAGCCACAGCCACACATGCCTCCCTGGTAGCCTTTGGAGTGCAAATGGTTCGTAGTGATCGGAATTTTGATGCAACGAAACTGGCGTCATACAAGTAACACGCGAGCGTGTAAAGGAAGCAATTTTATAGAAAACAAACAGTACCAACCTGTACTTGTTGCCGAGGTTCTCCATCTTTTTCTTCACCTCTTTAGCGCTCCTAGAAAAGCCCATCGCGCGCAACTTTTCGACGATCTCGCCGTACACCTTCGCATTCCGCTTCGTGCGGCGAAGGTTTTCCAAGGTGGTCCTCCCACAGTCGAATGAGAGCGAACGTTTCCTGTTCGGTCCATGGTATCCTTTCGTTGTTTTCTGGCTCCATGCCGAAGATGCCGCAGACACAACCTCGCAGCGCTCGCAAAATAATATTTTTCAAACAAAACAAACTTGCACGCCGGCTCACTGATGTCTATTGTAGTAGGCTGCACTGGTTGACAGACTGGGCTCACTCGCTCACTGAGCTGGTGTCCAGATTAGCAGTTTTTATTTTTGCGACGCAGTGCTTTCTTGTCAGTACAAAACAAGTACACAGGTCATATTACTTCTACAAAAATAACAATAATTTTGCGTACAATGGCCGTTCCTTATTTCGTTTATTTTTACCCTTTGAACACCGCTGTCGAGACTACACACTCGCCCTGCCGAATCGAGTGAAGTGAGTTCCCCGAACTCACTTCGTGCGAAGTGCGTTCTTCAGCGAGTGTCACTAAACGTTGCCGTGTGGCACCAATTTAGTGTCACTAAGGGCGAAGTGCACTCGTTTGTAGTGACACTAAAGTAACCCGTCTGACAGGGGTATAAGTAACGGAAAAAAGATATGCTAGTTGATTATTTTCCGGAATAGAACAACAGAGAGCTATAGGCTGATTTTGGAGTAGCCATAACTATTCTAAGAATGCGATACACTTCACAACGGCAGCCACGAGCGAGAGTTTGATGTTCCGTACAGCCCGCCAGTACAGCCCAAAGATGGAGAATGGCAACCTCCCGGTTTGTTGTCTGCTAGCGGAGTCGAGCGAGTGCCCTCTCTCTCGTTTTACCCCGCCGAACCCGCTGAATTTCTCGGATGTACGGAGAGGGCGCTGCTGTCGAACAAAATGGTGCTGCCCAGAGAGTGGTTAATGGAATGGTCTATACTCGCCGACAGCAGCGTGGCGAAACCACTTTTGTGTTCATTCAGTCGACAATCGCGGAAGAAGCGGACTAAGTCAAAGGTAGACAACACAAGGCACACTCGCAACAGTTGTTTATTTGGAAAGAACATTTACTATATAGGCCCCATCGGCCAGCTTAGTCATCATCACTTCGAACAAAGCATTTTTGTTTAATAGGGTAATTGATGCCTCACCTATACACACTCTTTTCCTTTTGCCCAATTTTCATATGCCTCGTGCAGTTCTCTGCTTGCCTTGTCATTGTATCTAGCAAGAATTTTAACATTGTGTAACACCAGGGAGTAGGAGCACCTACTGCAGTGAATGGAGAGGTGGCCAGCTGGGCTAGCTCGCGTTGCAGCAGCGTGCTCACGGGCACGGTCATTCACACGCCTGCCCATCTGGCCAATATACACTGCTCCTCACAATAGTGGTATCTGGTACACAATGCTCGAGGTTCACTCAGCAAATTTATTCTTGTGTTTTATGCTGCAAGGCTCAGATGGCTGCTCGGGGCTGTTGATTCTGTGGCAGAGCCGAACCATCTTACTAAGAGCCAAGAACACCGCAGGAATGCGGTAGCACTGACCAACTTTCTTTGTGTGACACTGGGTGTAAGTATTGTACCACAGCTTGTCTCACGAGAATGTTTGCTTATGCCTCTAAACTTTTTTAACAGGCTTTTGGCGACCTGAATTAAGCGCTGCTCACACACTTGCAACTGAGTACGAATGAGAGACAAGACCGGTTTTTAAGCCTCTTGCGACGGTGTAGGACGGGATGCACTGCTGCGGAGCAGGTTGTACGCCGTCGCAAGGGGCTTAAAAACCGGACTTGTCTCTCTCGGTCGTACTCGGGTGCAAGTGTGTGAACGGTGCTTTAGACACATCTGCGACTAGCCTGCTTCTTTCAATCGTGCAATCTGTAGCGCAAAGCTATCTTGTACAGAATGGCCACAAAATTTCTTGAGAGAAATCTCCAAACACAATAACACTGCCACTTTTCTTTTTCTTTTGTTAAGGGGCATTGCCAGTGTTTTTGGAGGCCTCTCTCAAGGAATCTTGTGGCCATTCTGTACGGAATAGATTGAACGACAGAAAGAAGCAGCCTACACGCAGATGTGTCTCATTCAGGTCGCCGAAAGCCGAAATAGCGAAGTGATTTCCGATTCCCATTGTCTTCATTATAACCGGTCTCGACAGTACTTGCATTCAGTATCACACAATCAAGGAAAGTCTGTCAGCGCTACCGCATTCTTGTGGTGTTCTCAGCACTCAATAAGATGGTTAGGCTCTGCCACAGAATCAACAGCCTCAAGCAGCCGTCTGAGCCTTGCAGCATAAAACACAAGAATACATTTGCTGAGTGTGCCTTAGGCATTGTGTATCAGATACCACTATTGTGAGGAGCAGTGTATATTGGCCAGATGGGCAGGTGTGTGAATGACCATGCCCATGAGCGCGCGGCTGCCACACGCCATTCACTGCAATAGATGCCACTGTTCTCCGGTGTTGTATGATGTTGAGATTCTTGCTAGATACAATGACAAGACAAGCAGCGAACCGCAGGAGGCATACGAAATTTGGGCAAAAGGAAAAGAGTGTGTAAGTGAGGCATCAATCGCCCTATTAAACAAAAATGCTTTGCGCGAAGTGACGATGATTAGGCTGGCCGATGGGGCCTAGTAAGTAGCTATGGTTCTAATAGTTGAACCTCTCTAACAGGCACATTTTTTTGCTAGAACCTGTGGCTCATTTACACTTCTAAAAAGCACTCCAGCTGCCGATCGAATTTGCTCATCAAAAAACGACTATAAACTGTTCAGGCTTGTTACCCCGCCGTGCCCGTGCAATGTACTTGGGAAATCAGTTTCCCAAGTACAACCCTGCCATATGCCAGTGCTCGTCGGCGGAGGAAGTTAGAAGATCAGCTTTTAACAAACGCCGTGCCTTATTTCGAGTAGGTTACCTCTGCACATTGCTTGGCGACGACCAAGAAGTATGCAAGCATTGAACGGAAACTGTTCACAGCACTGGGGTCCGGTTTTCGTCTCGGCGAGAGTGAAGGAGCTAAAAGACCGTTGGCAAACACGTTGCTTTCCAGTACGAGAAAAAGGAGAGTTTGGGGAGTCAATGCCAGCCAGATACAAAGACTTAGCACTGGATTTTCTGTCACAAAAAAGGGGACTGCGCAGAGCACAGGTTGGAAGATTAAACACGAGTGAAGCATCATCGTTAACGGCTTCCCTTTCCGCTTCATGCATGCTTTGGCTAAGTGCCCGACGTTCTTGCACCAGTGACATCTTGCTCTGCGAAACTTGCAGCTGCTGGCGTCGTGCTTTTCTCCGCACCTATAGCAGGTGCCGTTTGAAAAGAAACTTGAAGGTGCGCTCACCTTATTCTTGTGCTGTGGCCGGCCCTTTTTGCTGACTGAATTTACGCTCCCTTCTCCTGGGACGACACTCGCCGACGGATCTAAAGCCCTTGGACTCATTTACGGCGAGTTCGGTCGCTCTTGCAAGCTCGCAGGCGGTCTCAAAGTTCAGCTCTCTCTTCTTAAGTAGCGCTGCTTGAATCGCTGGATTCCTGAGACCTGCGACAAACCTGTTGCGCAAAGCGTCGTCAAGGAAGTTTGCGAACGCGCACTTAGCTGCCAAGTGTCATAGTTCCACGGCAAACGTCGAAACTGACTCGGTTTCCAGCTGGTACCGCCGGTTAAACTTGAACCTTTCTGCTGTTACTTGGCTTCCCGGAGCGTAGTGTTCTTTCAAGACTTGTACCAGGTCCTCGAACGACTTGTCCTCCGGGGTCGCAGGCAGCAGCAGGTCCTTCAGGGTTTTGTACGGGCGTCTACCGAGGGCGGTGATGAAGGCGGACTTCTTGACGTTGCTGTCCTTGATCTGGGTCACCTTCCAGTAGTGCTCGAACCGCTCAACATACGACTTGTAGTCCTCGTCACCGCCTTCCACATAGGTGTCGAATTCCCAAAGTTTCGACATTTCCCTGAAGCTTTGTAGCTCTGTCGACCCTTCACTGACGAGAGCGGCTATCTGTTCGCCCCCATCCTCGTTGCCAGATGATGTAGCATGAGACATGCAGCCAGCCAGGTGCCAGGGAACGGAATAATCTTTATTCTCTCGAGTGCCGCGCTTATCTAGATTTTCCAGGGCGCACGATAGCGGCGCGTTGCGGCGCCATGACACCATTTTAGCGTTTCTTCAGCAGGGCAGGCCAGGACAGGTACCGTGAGAGGAGCTTGTGGCGTCTGCCCACAAGATGCACCGAGCTATAAACAGCAAATATATGCAGTAATGATAGATTATCAAAGTTGTACAACAAAGTATAACATTGGAAGTCCTAAGCAACTGCTCCCCTGAAGTGACCTCTGACAAACTCGCAAAGTTCAATAGTTCAATAGTTAAATAGTGGTTTATTGCACATGTGAGTAGACCTTCAGACGTGCAGGCGACAAGGAAAGGCAGGGAGCCCATGCACACTGTGTGCCCTCGTCGCCCACCTGGAGGCAATTTGATCTATTTACAAAATAAAATAGAAGGGAGTCGAGGGGGAGATCTAAAGAGTGGCAGCAGCTAAGGGAGACATGCTGAGCTGGATAGAGCATGTCACAGGTGCCACCCATCCTCTCTGGATATTAGCTGGCATAGTTCCTTTATGGAGTCTCTGTCATTGGGGATCACTGTTGTCAGCTCCGGGGGCAGGGCCATCCACAGCTCAGCCCCTTGTACAAGGCAAGTCCTTCTGTGGCGAAGCGTACGTGTCAGGAGTGGCTGCAGGCGACCTGTACGCTTGTTGATGCGCGGCGTGTTGGGGCAGTCCAGGTCGTCTGTTCCCATGATGCGGCAGAACAGTCTGATGGAGGCTACGTCTCTTCGGTGTTGGAGTGTCCGCCAGTTAGCATTCCGAAGAAGGGTGTCGGTAGGAGCGTCCCGATAAGTGAGGAGCTCGGATCTTGGGGTGCTGCGGCGGTAAAGCGTATAAGCAGCTCTACGCTGTATGCTCTCCAAAGCACCTTGGCGTGATTGCTGGTGTGGGCCCCAGATGGCACAGCAATACTCAAGTTGGGGTAGGACGAGGGCAGTATAGAGACTTTTGAATGCATCAGGTTGTAGTTGGCGTGTTATCTGGGTTATGAAACCCAGTGTACGCCTGGCTTTGGATGCCACCTCGCAGACGTGACGGTGGAATTCCAGTTTGTTGTCGAGGGTGATACCAAGCAATTTAGTGTGGGACACACGGGGTATGGGGGTGCCACCTAAGTTGAGGGCTGGGGGTTCAGTTTGTTTCTTGACTGTGTGAGAGATGGTCAAGCAAACACTCTTGGCACAGTTGAGGGGCAAGCAATTAACTTGTGACCAGCTGTGGCAGAGGTCTAAGTTGTCCTGGAGCCTTTTGTAGGCGTCGGTGGTTTTCAGAGGTTGGATCAGTGTGAGGTCGTCGGCGTACAGAATTGTTTTTGTGCTGAGACTGGTCGTCAGATCGTTGATGTAAATGGAGAAAAGTGTTGGTCCAAGTACGCTGCCCTGCGGGACGCCGGAGAGCACAGTGCTGGGGGAGGATGCTGATCCGTGGAAGACCACTCGCTGGGTTCTACCTGAGACAAGGTCATGTATCCAGTGCAGGAGGGTTCCTTGGATTCCAGCGTTCTGAAGTTTGCTACGCAGGAGCGCATGGCTGATCCGATCGAAAGCTTTGGAGAAATCTAACTGGATTAGCTCGCATGGGATACGATCGTCAGTGGATGAGCTGATGGTGTGAACAGCAACAGCTAAGGCTGTCTCGCAGCTACGCCCTTGCCTGAAGCCGTGCTGCGCCTTGCATAGTATGCTGTTGGCCTCTAAGTATTGTAGGATCTTCTTGTTTACAATCTTTTCCAGGGTCCTGCACACAGCTGATGTGGAGGCAATTGGGCGGTAAGAGTCTGTCAGGTCGGTGCTGAGGTCGCTTCTTTTGAGGACAGGTGTAATAAGGAAATGCTTCCATGCAGATGGGACGGAGCCAGAGTCTACAATTTTTTTAAACATAGCGGTCAGGATTGGTGTGAGGGTAGGAGAGGAGAGCTTTAGGAGGGATGGGTGGATGCGATCAGGGCCGGAATTTTGTGAGGACTTGAGTAGAGCTAGAGAACTAATGACGTCTTCTTCGGTTATTGTGATTGAGGATAAGCTGGTTACTGCAGGTGAGTCAACAGCGGGTGTCGGGAGAGGGTTTTCAGGAGACCAGACGGAGGAGAAATGCTGGTTGAAGAGGTCAGCAATTGCAGCTGGATCGGTGATGGACAGGTTGTTGTGGGTGAGATTCGGTCGGATGTAGGAGGACTTACGCTGAGACTTGACGAAGGCCCAGAAAAGTTTAGGTTCTTTAGCAGCGCGGGCTGCAACATCGCAAGCATACTTGTTGTAAGATATGTGCGCGAGGCGCTTGATTTCTCTCTGGGTTTTCCTTGCCGCTTCAAGGCTAGTTGGGCAGGAACGCTTCCGTGCTTTCCGAAAGAGCTGTCGCTTTCGTCTCGACAGCTGGATGATGTCACGGGTAATCCAGGGGGCTTGCTGCCTGCGTTGTGCAGAGGAGCGTGGAACACATTCACGGAGGATCGCGTCCATGAAGTCACACCATAGTTCGTACATGTCGTCGATGGAATCGTCTGTGAGCACCATAGGCCAGGGTGCCAGGTGGATCAACATCTGCAGATGTGCCAGATCGGCACGGGAGTATCGGTACACCAGACGGGCGAACCGACCGAGGCGAGGTATGGCCATATATGTGTGGGCGTGGATTGCCTTGTGGTCGCAGTTCGTGAGGCTATCTTCAACGGTGCAGTCCGACAGTAAGGAAGGATTGGTTGTGAAGAAAAGGTCCAGGTGAGCGTTCGTGCCTGAGGGGGACGAGTATGTGGGGTCCGAGCAGCACTGGGTGAAGCCCCACGATTCAGTGAGATCTAGGAGGCTCTGGGAGAGTGGGTCAGAGGGGATCGGTGACGTCATGTCTGTCCAGTCTATGTGCGCGTTGAAATCACCCATCAGGTAGATGTTGGTGTATCGTGATCGTTGTATGCAGTCGACGGATGCTTGTAGAGCCTCGAGGGAGGATGCCTGCAGTCTAGGAGGGGCATAGACGCATATTAGGAGCACGGTATGATTGCCGCTTCGGGTTTCGACGAACACAGCCTCTAGAGCTTCTTGTTCGAGATTGCGTCGACGTCTGCTGCGCACTGACTTTTTCTAATGCTTAGGAAAACAACGTATGTCATCTGCCCTCACAGTGCAGAGGTTACGGAACTAGTAAATCAACAATCTCCAGTTACCTCAGTGGTCTGAACAGCTTCTAGTGGGCCTGAATGAATAAATGACTAGTACACTTGAAAAAAAGAAAAGTTAATGACGTTGAGAAATAAATTTAACCAAACACCAAAACGGCAACATCATATGAATACCGATATGCCGTCAATAAAACTAACACTTTTATAACAACAAGGTTTTTATACATACCCCCCAACCTTTAAAATCTTGTCGCAGCCTTTTCAGGAGCTTATCCTCCATGCAGTTCTTCCTCTTTGAGAACTGCTTCTTCTGCAACGAGTGATTTCAAAAAGAAAATCAGTAAGCTTTCGCAAAATTCGAAACATAAATGGAAAGTTCAGAACTTGCTCTTGAATTTCTCATTGTTTTCATTTTCAACTAACATTTTCTGCACTTAATTTTTTACACCATCCCACTGACGTCAAAGAAAGCAAAGTAAATAAAAATTAATATTAAATTTTCTTATCTTAGTTAAGGCTCATGGACCATGCATCGCACGTGCACAAAATATATTTAGAGATAAGACATTGTTCAGCTGTTTGAAAAATATTATAAAGCCTTGCTATGCAGATGTAGTCTGGTGGACTTTGTTATAAGCCATTTCCAAGAGCAACCAGAAATTTTCCATGAGGCTTGGATGCTAAAACAGCTTCTCAGTATACTATGTGTCTTTATGCAGCGGTTCTTCCTTAAAGTAGATGCGAAAGCTGGACTTTGGACTGATCATGTTACTCTGGCATTGCGGCACCAAGCAGTACGATACCATCGCTCCTAGAGCACAGAAGCTGCTTAAGCAGGTGAGGAAGCACAAAGAAATAGTAAAAAAGTAATGAATTCTGCAGAGAGCAAAGCAAGACGGAATATCCGGCCTCGTGTCTTAATCTTGAACCCCATGTCAGAATCGACCGATCAGCACTCCCATCAGTTGCGCTCGAAGCCAGTGGTGCACAGCCAAAGGGACATTGTAAAGCCTAAGTGAAGCGCTGTGTCTGTGTCTCCTTCTATGTCCATTGTCCTGTCGCGCTTTTTAATCATTATGAATCGCCAACTTGCCCAACTTTCTACCCTCGTCGTCTACAGATACCATTCCCCAAAATTTGCTTACCTCACTGTCTTTCGTTGTGGCGTTCCACTGATTGACATATTTCTCCAGCAGTTCTTTCAGCTCGGCCCGGCAGTCTGAACAGCGACAAAATAAAATGTACCAAAATACAAGTTACAGCTAATTTCAACACCTGAAACACTTGACAGCCTATAGAGCTATAAAGCAGCATGTAAAGCAGCCTGCCCAAACCTAGCAAGCCCGCCCTGCTCATAGAAAGTTTGGAATAAACATAGAAAGAGAAAAACATACCTCCAAAACGGACGATCTGAGCTGGGTGCAGCGTCGTGGTTCCGGTAGCCCGACCGGCTTTGTCTGCATTAGGCCAATCTACCTTCACCCAATGTTGTTTTAGTGCTCCCTCCTTGTATTTGGACCACGATTTCGAGTTATGACTCGCAGGATCGTAGTCTCTAATTAGTTTGACCGTCTCCACCGCCATTGACCCATCATCAAAACTAAATAGTGCTAAAGTATCCATAGCACTGTTCTGAGCGTTCTGAGTCTTGTCACGTCCGGCCATCTTGTCTCTGGGTTTCGGATTTAGATCTGGATGTTACCTTCAAACCGAAGCTGTCTAACGGCTTCTTGACTTGTTTGATTTAGTTGAATGCAAGAAAACAATGTATAGAAAGACTGGCTGACGGCCATCTTCGAAGAAACACGAAACATGCAAACCGCGAAGGATACTTGAAGCTGCGAAGCATGCCTTATACAAATGTTAACAAAATTGCCAAAGTGTGGCTTTTCTGCCTTTTTGCAGAAACTGAAAACAAGGCTCTGTTGGTTCCTGAGCACCATATGTTAATCAATATACTCCTGTAATCAATGTTTTGCGACTGTTTTCCATTTAATGAAAAAGAATGCGATACTGTTTGGTGATTTCAATGGTAAGGTGGGCTAGCGCACCATATAGTTTGTTCAGTGCTGCCAAATTTTCTGAGTCGCGGCAGGCGCAGCTCAAGCTTCCACGGTTACCTGTCCGTCATGTGTAAAAGAAAGAAAAAAAAAAGGCTGAAACAAACATCTGTGACCAACATGCTCAGCTCATCTTCCAGAAATACTAAGGAGTTTCATATCAGCATATATCAATAAAGCCTGCGGTGCTGCCAAGGGGCGCGGCTAAGAAACGAAGCCCTTTGCTCTTTGTGAGCAATATACAGTCGAACCTCGATATATCGAACTGCGCGGTGATGGCGAAATAGTTCGATATAGCCAGAATTCAATATATTAAATCACATCAAAAACGCGTCAAAAACTTGTTAAAGCGCGTGGCCGTCGCGCTCCGCGAAGCGCCGACAGGCGGCACATGCGCGCCGACCGACCGCAGAGGCGGGAGCAGCCGCGTGTCGTCTGCTATGGCACGCCGCCGTGCCGCTCAGCTTGCGGGAGCTGGGAAATCTCGCACTCGAAGGCTGAATTAAAATAAGGAAAAAAAAAAAGAATACCCCACTGTACAAATCAATCAATGAACCAACCGTGGTGCAGTAAATACTCACTTGAGGCTTCAAACAAATTATTTATTTTGGCTGAAAGTACTGCTGCAGGGTAGCCTGCTTCTTGTTGCCAAAGGCGTGTTTAACTAAGGTGTCCTCAACATAGTCTAAACGATCAACAAGCGATAGGCCCATGCCTTCTATTGCGCCGCAGTAGCGGCGTAGAAGGGCCAAAGCAGCTACAGCCTCAGTTGAAGTCGGGAGCGGAGCACCATCAGCGCTTGCGGGATCAACCTCGGCAACGTCTTCGCTTGGCCGCTCAGCTGTAACTTCCGCTGCGATCTCCACGTCTGCCATCGGTGCGGCAAATGCAGTGCGTCGTTGACGTTGCGACGAACTATCCAGGCAGCGGCGTGCATGCGCTGCTACGTTCAAATGGCGCCCTCGGCGTGTGTGTAGGCAGTCGGAAACGCCCATTGCGCCACCGCTATCTTAGAGGGTGTTGCGGGAAAGCTCGCCGCCTGTCAAAAGAGCGCGGGCTGTTTGGGGTGGCGGAGTTCGATATATCCATTTTATGTCCGACTCCGTTCGAAATAAAAAATAAAAAATGCATGTGATTTTCCGCGTGATATAGAAAGCGTTCGATATAGGCAATAATTCTATATATCCGTGTTCGATATATCGAGGTTTGACTGTATGAGATGTGCACTATGGGAGTGATTAAAAAAAATACTGGTGGATAAGTTGTGCAACCTGACCTAAAAATCGAAGGAAAAGGAGAAAAAATAATTGAATTTATTGGACCCAGTTTACTCTAGCATGCCATCAAAAAGGTCAATCGTCTACAAGCTAGAAATTCACCTTAGTAATAAAAATCCAGTTATATTTTCTACATATGATTCCGTTTGTCACGAGAGTCTGCATGCTCAGCAATACATGGTAATGATATTCTCATATCCTACCCGTCTACAGAGGAGACACCTATGTCAAACCTCGCTGTAAACATCAGATTGTTTTAGCACATATTTGCAGATTAGAGAATACCAGTCATTCACCACTCATCTTGATGACCATGATAACGCTGCAGACAACTCGTCAAGTGTTATAATATCCACTGAAACCATTTTACTCGAGCACTTTGGGCGTGCACTAAGGGCGCTCGCATGGACCAACTTCAACGCATCTGTGAACAAATACATAAGCCTGAAGGAGAGATACAACAGCTGTCTTTCGTTCTTCTGTAGCCCCTCACTAACACACTCAACTTCACGTATGCTGAACACCTTTCAGAATTGAAAGTGAACACCACGCCGTGTTGAGATGCCTAAAACACCCTGTTCGTAGTTTGTGCTACCAGCTTCGTGCATTTTTTCTCGCTACATATCTAAAAACGCAGGGATAAACGGGCACGAGACACGTTTCAAACGCTGCAGCTATCCGATTACTGGTGCATAAAAATAAAGGGGATCGTAGGTGCAAGCTGGGAGGTCAAGACCTTCCTTTGTCATTTAATGCGCCCGAACAGTTTGCAGTGACTTTTTGTTCGGAAATAAGTAGCACTAGCGGATTTTGTTGCCACGTCGAAGATGGCGAAACTGGAGAGGAAATAGGGATTGAGTCACCGCAACCACACGGACCACACTGTGATCACAACAACGCGCTCGTCGAAAGCGAAGGCTACACTCGGGTCTATGCCTCGCAAAGCATCCGCGCATCTCCTTCAATCCTTTGACCACGAGCAACAGATCGTCTCCGCTTTGTGTGAATAGTGACCGCGAGTTGCGCCACAGACAACTTTTGCGAATCACGTCAGCATATTCGCTGCGCTGCGATCCCAACCGGCAGTGCAAGTGGATCTTCGAGGCAAGCGCGACTAATATGCACCCATCGTGAGCAAACGCATTGTGCAACGGACAGACGGCCCTGCTTTTAAGCGAAGTGCTCTTATGTCTTCTAAGTACAAACGCTATCTCTAAGAAGATGTACCGCTACCACCGAGAACGGCTAGAAGAAGAAGATCTCAAGCTTCTCAGGTAAGATATCACCTTGGACAAAATACAAAAACACTAGCTACTGAGGTAATTGTAACTCTTCTCGGCCCGGGTAAAGGGGGGGGCGGGGCGGGCGGCTGCGGCTTAGATTGCATGCTTCCCGTGGTTTTCGGGTGCGTGGTTCACGGGGGAATAGAAAGGAAGGGGTGGGGGCGCAGGGGTTGGGTTAGGCCCGGGCTCAAGTTCAGTTGTCCCCGTGCTGCGGGCAACACATGGTACGCAAACCCGAACCGCGCCGGGCCTGACACCTGCGCCCCTCCCCTCCTCTCTTTCCTTGAGTGAAGTGTGCGGCATCCGAAATCCACGAGAGGTAAGTTAGTCAAAGACCTGGACCCCCCAAAATCCCGAGAGACAAACCCCCCCAATGCGGCAAAGCCCACCCCGCAGGGAATAACTCCCGACCAGTAACTACAATACCAGGGGAGTAGCCAGGGGGGGAGGGGGGGGGGGGCTTGGCTTATGGAGCTTCCCCCCCCCCCCCCCCCGAAATCCAGTCGACTTGTAATATACGCATGTATTTTGACCTCCCCACTCCCCCTCTCTGCATGCCATGGACATCCCAGCCACCTCAGCCCCCCCCCCCCCCCCCCCCCCCCCCCCCCTTTTCGAAAAGATTCCTGAATACGCTGATCAATACCCAACTTTTTCGGTTCTTCGACCAAAAAGAAAATCACTCAAAACCTATGTTTTATTCATGCTTAAATTTGTTTTGCACAAACGGCGTGACTTGTGTGCAGAAAGCTGACAAGCGCCAGAACGCGTATGCAAACTTGTTGGCATAAGAACTATTGCTAATCGTTCCTAGTAAAACAATTATACTGCATCAACAAGTGAATAACCCGGTGCTCACTGCCCGCCAAAGACCAAATGCACTGTGCATGTCGGATGGCGAAGGAAGCACCTCCATCGAAGACTCGAAGGTATTGCAATTTTGCAGTTTTGTCAATTCCAAATATTTTGTTTCCTCGAGCTCCACACCGAGGGGATTCCCCAGGAATTGAAATTAGGGGGGGGGGTCTAAATTTTTAAGGAGAGGGGGGGGGGGTAGGGGGAAGGCATTGAGAATAGGAGTCGTTGCGAATGAATCCCTTTTGTAGAAACATCGCTTTGAGAGTAAATGGTTCCAGTACCCGCTCTCGCTTCCTTCTGGCCGAGCAGAGAGGGAAGATGGTTTCTTTCTGTCGACTTCGCGGCAGAAGTTTACGCACGATGGGGACGAAGGCGAGTTTGGGGGAGCCGTATCTAGGTCACAGCGCCTCAATGGGAGAACAGGATGTAGCTGACGTTTTGGGTGTGGAATATGGGAGGGGCCTTGCGCGCGCATGGTTTTCTAGCCACTTAGTCTCGAACCCAGTCGCGTGTCTAGCATGGCGGCACATATTCGCCAAAAGGTCCATTAAGGTGGTGCCTTCAGAAAAAAAATGACCGCATCTCCACGTGGTGAATGATGTTGATTGGGGCGAAGCTCTGGTGGTGCTGATGATACTGATTTTTATTGTTCATAGGTAGTGCTGATGGTGCTGATGTTTTTTTATTGCTCATAGGTAGTGCTGAGTTCCGGGTTGCGTTTCGACTTCATTATTACTGCTTTATGGTCGGTGAAATGCACAGCCATGCATGCAAAGTCTAACGCGATTATATACGCATTTGACCGCACCGCCCTCTCCTGTATAGACGTTGAGCGGCTACATGCCACGTTTCATCCATGGCATCCCCAGCTCTTGAGTTACTACCACATCTCAGAGCCCCCTACTCGTCCCGCAGTCGTGGCCGAGTGGTTAAGGCGATGGACTGAAATCCATTGGGGTCTTCCGCACAGGTTCGAATCCTGTCGACTGCGCAAACATGTTTTCTTTTTTTTAAGAAGACAGGTGGGATGGCAATCGATGTGAGCACGGACGGACGGACGGACGGACGGACAAGGCTAGACCCTAAGGAGCTTCGCCCCTAAAAGTTTGCGGAGACGCTAGATTTAGCGGGAAACGCGAGCTTGGTTGGCAACATTCAATCTCGTCGTAGTAAAGTACACGGCACGGGTACAGGGTGGCGCAAGCAACCGCCGGCTTGAAGATTTCAGCTGTAGTATCCTTCTATACTTATGATACGTGGTCTTTTCACGATTTTCCTACTACTTTCCGCTGTCATTTTTGACTGCATGCTAACGGTGCGCTGTCACACGGTCTCGCTGTTTGGCCTTGGGAGGTACGACGCACAGGCTATTAAGATGAGCAAACCTAAATATTTCTTTCCTTTCGAGAGTAAACCTTTTCTTAAAAGTGCTATTGAGCGCCTTCATTGTGTAATTGTTCATTTGTGTCCGTAATCTCGTCAAAATGGCCGGCGCCGTCTCCGTGAGTACTTTCTGTTATTACACACGTGCTTCCAGTGTGTGAGCAATCGAATGAATCGGTCACACCCCCGTATTTAGAGTGTATGTGCTGCTCATGGTTTTTTTACCGATTCAATATTTACCTTGCAACTCACTTTTGTGGGGAGTTTTTTTCTATTTGCACGTGCTTTCTACGTGCGTCCGATCGATGTCTGGTTGTAGTAAACTGTGCTTCCCTGTTCATGCTCTCGAATCACCGCTTTAAAAAGTTCTGCACTACAATTGCGCTTTGGCACCAGTTCGTATTCATTTCATTTTATTTATTAGTTCCCCTTAAGACCCACGAGGGGTATTACAAAGGGGGGGGGGGGACATTGGCAAGAAACACAATACAATAATGCCACAAGAGAAAAAGAAGAATGAATTCAATGGGCGTATCACAGATATAGGTAACCAATAACAGCTTCGGCGAATTTTTGAGGGTCTGTTATCGTGACAACGGCAAGCTTGAGGTACCTGGTGCCCACCTAACTTTGCAGCAAGCCTGTGTTTCCTGTCCTCATCTATGTGCATGAAAATCGCGTTTGCCTTTTCCGCTCTTTTTTCTGATTTATGTGATTTATATCAGATTTTTTATGATTTAAATTGCTGATAAGCTGCTCTAACATTTTCTGCTCCTAATCTTCTCCAAACTGTAGACTTTTGTGCCCTGAAGTTGCTCCAAAATGCATAAACTGCTGTTCCAAAACGAGAATTTGGTGCTCCTAAACTGCTCCAAAATCCAAATTTTTCTGCTCCAAAAATTGCTCCAAAACCTGTTTCACCTGTCTCACAACTGAAAGCCGCAAACAAAACCACTAAACTTCCAAGGGCTGGCTAAAAAAAGATAAAAATCAGAAAAAAAAGGGGGGGGATTCCAGACTTTTTTTGTTTAGACCATTAAATGAAACTTGAAGTACTTTAGATCTTTCCAAGTCAAATGCAGTTCAGCTGTACGTACGTATGGTAGCGGTAGCACAGGACCAAACCGCAACCTGTCTCCATTTAAAACTCGTTCCTTTTTTCTTCTTGGAGAAGTGCTCCTGTGGCCGGGAGGGAAGCGGGAAATGAGGGGAGGGGGTGGTGTTAGGTATACTAGGGAGCCACGAGCCGCGCTTTTACCCGCAAAGAGCCGCAGCTTGGCCACCCCTGCTCTAAGCTGAGAATAAAAAGTCTTACCTCAGAGGCTCGAAAAACAAATTGCAGCGATCATATCACTCGATGGCAGAAAAGGTGTCTTGCACTGGCGGATCGGACACGGGCCCTAGAGCAGTTGCTTGCAGTCACTGCTCCTCAAAAACGTTTGTGGGACATCCCAAGAGCTGGCTTCTTGAAACGCCTGTTAGTGGCTAGAAAGGAAGGCTTCGGGAGGTTCACCGATATTTCTTTTTGCTTGTTTTAAACTTGTTGTTTCCGAGGAAACTTTCTATATGGAACTACGCTAAAAGACCAAAAATATACAAAAAATAATGTGTACCATGTATGTTGATCGTGTAGCCTTCGGCGACGCTTGCCTTCCAACACACCATTGTCCGTACAACGCGTCGAGGGTGCCTTAGTACAATAGAGAACTCCGTGGCCGTCCTTCTGTCTGGTTTCAATTAGAAGAGACCTCAAAGGGACCGCCAGCGTCGACAGCTTTGCTCCCTCCGACAACGAGGGTGGGAGGCAACGCTTACATTTTGTTGCTCTAGCACAGTTTTTTACAACAGGCTCACAAACACCAGCTCGTCTAGAAAATGCAACTTTGTGGCATCCCTGTTTCCCTATTTAAAAAAAAAAAAAGGTGGGGGGGGGGGGGGGGGGGGGGGCTGGCTCGGCACGACACGACGTCAGAAAGCCAGGGCCCAGAGGCTCCTCTGAGTTTTGTTCCACTTTAAGGGCTGAGCTATTCTAAACTAAAACCGACTAGCATTTTTTTTTCTTCAAATTTTCTTAGCACGGGGCCCCCCCGGGGCCCTGGGCTGCAGCCCCCTCAACCTGTACCTTAATTCGGCCCAGGGGGAGAGGGAGGCCTTGAGCCAAATGCACGGGGGCTCAGCATATTGCCCAACACCCCCTGGAAAATGACAGCGGGTGCTCAAGCCCCCGTTGCCTTCCCGTTTCCGGGGTCCCTGGGTGAGAGGTCAGCATACCTCGGTTCTTGTCTTGGATCGTAGTCTGGATCATCTGGATCACTGCCGAGGTCTTTGTCTGATATGTCACCATTGTTAGGAAGATGAGCTCGTGAATTTTCCTAATTTTCCCATTCCCATCCCTGGAATGGCTGAGCCATTCCATCTCTCTTAATTCGAGTCAAGTCGCGCCACTGGTAAAGCTCTTCTGAATGCTACGCTGTAGGCCATTAGCCACATCTTTGCAAAATACATGTCTTTGCTGAGGATTCCCACAGTGGAAACTTCAATATTTCCCAACACTGACAGCAACAGCCTGACTGTTCTATGCCTCTTCTGAAAGAGCTTTGTTTCTTCCTGTATGGGGGAAAGAAGCTAATTAAAGTTTGTCACAAACCTGAGCTTATATTTTGACAGTTTCATTTTCTCCCACGGATGCAGTGTCAGCTGTGCATAATTGGAAAAAAATGCTAGCTGGGGGCGCCACTCTCACCCTTGGAGGAGCACAAGTAGGTCAGACATTCAAGAGCCACTGTGACCGTGTGCTAGCATTGCTCCAGCAGGCTGCAGAAGCCCTAGCTGAAGATCAACACAGCCTGTTGTGTTAATCTTCAGTTTAAAATAGGTGCAGCCCCTGTTTTCGATTTGAAGACTGCTAAGGTGCACAATCACAAAACCACACGCTATTATGTGCAGCCGAAATACTTGAGCAACAGCAAGCTTGTGTGTATAAAGTGCTTCATACCATTAAAATGGAGCAAGAAACACTAAAAAGAAACGAGAGGGTAGCTGGAGCACTGCTGATATAGCTCTCCAGTGTTGGAGGGACCAGGTTTAAAAAAGCTTGCCACATGGTTGCTGTAGATGCAAGTGAGACGTGGCAATTTTTCAGGAGAGTGGCCACCTTGTATAAATGTGGGCCACTCGTTACCTGAGGATTGAACTCTGCCAAAATCTTGCCAAAGCCTCATTAAATGGCTTGATGCACGGAGATTGTGTCTCTATCGCCTCTCTGCGATTTAGAAAGCGTTAAAAACTATCCTCAATATCTTCCCACTCCTACTTGATAAGGGGAGGGGATCTTCTAGGAGTCAGGCCACCTTTCAGGTTTTTTAAGCGCGAATGCTTTCCGCCGACTGGCCTTGCAGGGCTCGTGCAAACCCTGTACGTTCAACTGATTTCAAAGGGTTGGGATTGTTTGACATCAAGTGTTTGAAGCCCCAACTCGGCTGCCAATAAATATATTGGCATCATTTGAATGTCAGCCAGTACCGCTCTCAATAATCCAACTGAGAAGTTTATTTCTGCTGTAGACCCAAAGATGTATAAATTCCTTTTTCGGCATTCATTTTAAGTTTTCTAACCTACTACGAGACATACGCAAAAAAGCGCGTATGTCTCGTGGCTTGTTCACCCTCGTTTTCGTTAGAGGGCTTTCTCCAGCGGCTGCGATGGCCTCGTCGATGCTCTCAAGTGCTACCTCAGGGCATCGTGCTCAGAAGGGACATCACGAGCCAGAGGTGGTGGTGGTGCATCAAAAGTACCGCTCTTTTTCAATTCGAAACAATGTCGCCAGCATGCCTGACAGTCGGTTGCCAGGAAAAAGGTTTAAATTGGGGTGCGCATCTGCCAAGGCTATTGTAATAACAGCTGATTCACGGCGGTTTTTGACATGTTTATAGAAAGGGTTAGAACACCACTTGGAAGCAATCAGTAATGTGTACTTTTTAAGGTAGACTTGATAATGATGTGCACACACTGTACTGATGTCACCTTGTGGGCACCCTGAACGGAGCGAAAGGAGCCGCCAACCTGTGTACGTCAGGTCTTGAGCGCCGATGAGGGACAGCGTTTTGTTCTGTGTGGTCTTGTGGCAACCACTTTCACCAAGGGAGCATGGAGGAAGTTCAGCTTCTGCAAACGAAACAGAAATTTGGATGGAACATAGAACATGGCTACTCCTTCATTTATTTGAACCATATCTACGTGCTGCATATAAATGACAAGTCTGACCCTGGCGGTTGGGCTCCCCTTTAAAGCAGAACAAAAAACTACTGTTCTTCCTTTCTAAATATTGTTTTAACAATAGCTAAGGGAGACTACAATGATAAAAACATCAGAACACGACACTTATCCTCCAAAACACACAAACAATCAGCGAAAAATGGTAATGAAAAAACTTAATATCCCCTGAAAGTTAGTCATATTTGATATAGTTGAAGTCGGAGTAAAATGTCGGCTCAACGGCTGCTGTTGAGGTTTCAGGCGTTATGATGAAAATGTTTTCTAGAAGAAAACACTGAAAAGAAGCAATTAATTTCACAGCACTGTGATTTCCCGAAAGCATCCATCGTGAATGGAGGAGATGCTATCCTCTGCGTACGGGCAGCCGTCGATCAAGCTTCGTGGCACGTGCTGGTGGGCGCTGGTTCTTCGCCACAGGGTCTCAAGCGAGGAGGCCAATGAAGACAGTGGCCGTCTTGTAAACGCCAACTTCTCAGGAGGCCGGAGCTGGGCGGTCATCTTGACGTAAAAACGGCCAATGCACCAAAACGTAATAGCGGCCGGTGCACCAAAATGTAGAGGTAGCTGACGCACCAAAATGTAGTGATTCTCTGATGGAGAGGTGACGATGTTGGTGGTTCGGTGATCAGGCTGCTACTTGGCAGCAGGAGACATTCAAGAAGGGCCAGTAGAACGGCCGGGCTATGGGGTGGCCCTTACAAGAGACGAGGCAGAGGTGATTGACTTTTAAGTTTAGGTTAAATGAATCATATAGCAGAACATCAAAACTGAAGAACACTGTTAGAGAAAGCGCACATATGCATGCATGTAACATGGGCCGCACCTCTCGGATGCATGGGCGACCACTGTAGCCGTTTTGCACCAAGCCCGAGAGATGGCGCAGTGGCCGCGGGCGGGAGCGGGACGAGCGGCGGGCAGTCCCGGAGTAGGCAGCGGAGCGGGAGGCTTAGCTACAGGAGCGTACCGCCGATACCGCTGCGCAGGGGTATGCGAAAGAATAAAGTGTCTAAGAGATTTCTTGCGTGTGAGTACCAACGAGACAACCAGCGACGGGGTACGTCACAACACGAACGGTGAAAGAGGCGCGAGGTCGGGCCTGAGCTAGTGCTTGTAACAGCACAAATAGCACCCGTGACGATGCAACAATCTAGGTAGTAAAAGCCAGTTACTACACTGCCACTGAACTTGAACCTGCTACTGAATTGGAAAGTTCACGCGCTACGTACATACAGCCGGGAGATCACAACGACGGGTGCAGCTCAGATACTCAATAAAAGTCCGATATAGAGGAAAACAGTGCGGGCGGCATGCACAGTCGCGTACCTCTGAGCATGTTTACCCTGTCGCGATCCTCGGTCTCAGTGTTCAATGGTTCAACACAATCAAATATATGACTAGTAATTAAAAAAAAAATTAGCTTCACAATAGAATACGGCAAAAATAATATCCTTACCTCATTTCGGCAAACACTCGCGTCAAACCAAGCACACTGTCAGCTGTATCCACCGCCTTTGAGAACCAGTGTTGCTGCTCGCGCTGACAAAATTTTTATTCCACCAATTTACGCGGATTGCACAACAGATGTAATCTTGGCGGATCTCGAAAAATCATGAAAGCTAAAGAACATATTTTATAGTCTTTTCGTAGTTATCTAAGTTACTAATATCATTTACGACTGCCTGCACGTGATTCTGCGTCAGCATTTCCATTGCCGGTTCCCTTCCAATGCTGGATTTTCACATTGTAACACTTTAGAGCCAAGGCCCACCTAGCCAGCTTTGCCCCATGCGGAGTACTCGTCAGGCATGACAGCGGGTTATTGTCGGAGACACCATTCACCACAGCGCCAAAAAGCCAATAATCAAACTTTTTTAAAGCCCGGATGACGGCAAAGGCTTCCTTTTCGATAGTCGACCACCATGACTGTGTGTGGTTGAAATTGTGGCTCACAAAGGCTATTGGTTTCTCTTTCCCCTTTTCCGACATTTGTCTGAAACATGCACCCACCGTCTTTGCCGACGCATCAGTAAAAAGCCAGTATGGCTGATGAGGTTCGGGAGTGCTCAACGCCTCCGCCTCGCGGAGTAAATCCTTAGACTTTTGAATGTGCGCTGTGTATCTTCCGGCCATGGGATCAAGTTAGAAATTCCCCGCTTTGTCAATGCAGTTAGTGGGCCAACTCCTTCTTAGTTTGTGGCGGTACGAGACCCTTGATGCCCACTATCTTTTCTTGTCCGAACCATGGGTTCCTGACTCAGTGACATGTCTGAGGTAGCGAATGTGCGCTTGTGCCGCCTGGCACTTTTCAGGGCTCATTTTCAGCCCTGCCTCTCCCAGCACCTGAAGGATAGTTTCAATGTGCTGCACGTGCTCCTGCCACGTGTTGGAAGAAATGGCAATATCATCAAGATAGGCTATTGCGTATCACTGGTGTTTGGAGAGCAGTGCATTGACCATCTTCTGATAGGTTGCGGCAGAATTCTTTAGCCCGAATGGCATCACCCTCCAGGCATACTGTCCCTCATGCGTCATGAATGCCGTGAAAGATTGTCTCTGCGGGTTCATCGACTCTTGCCAATACCCGCACCTCAGATCAACTGCTGTAATGAACTTAGCATGACCCACCCGCAGGATCAATTCTTGTGGGTGAGTCATTGGGAAGGCATCCCCGCGAGTGAGAGCATCGAGCATTCTGTAGTCAATACACATTTGCATTGTCCTGTCCTTTTTTTCTATGAATACTACTGGGTGTGCAAAGTCGCTCTCCACAAGGGTGGTCGCAAAAATGCGACCACCTCTACAGCTCACTTCGTCATCTAGGAATCTTCAGCAATTAGCAGTCTCCATACCCAACCAGGATATCAAACCAGTTGTGACAGCATCAATTTTCCATAGATGGCAGACAGAATAGGGCAATAATTTTCACTTCACCAAGCCCATTCTTGAATTGTGGGAGAGTGCCTCTTTTAAGGCCCATTCGCACTCGCGACAGTCTCTGGAACGACCAGTGACTAGCGATTGGTTTTGGTCGCGGAGCGACCGGTTTTGGGCAGTCACTCCCTGACCGATTTTTCAGGTCGCAAATGCGAGTCGCTGGACAGTGGAGCCAATCACAGTCTTGTCGGAAGTGATGCGTGCGTTTGTTTACAATCCGGCACTGCTTCTCGCGGGAAATAGCAACTCGCGCACGGCGGCGGTAACTGGCATGGAGTTCTGCACGGAAGCTCTTATTAATGCTGTTGAAGACTATCTGTTTCTTTACAATAAGCGGCACCCCAACCACAGGGATTGGGACAAAAAAATCTGCAGGCCTTTAACGAGATCGGTGACATTTTCGGCATGGCAGGTACATACAATATTGCGGTTGAGGGAGCGCACATTTAGCTGTTGTTTTACATTCCAAAGCACCATTAAGTTTTTTTGTTTTTTCCTGCCGGCATCTTTGATCAGAAAAACCGTTCAGCCAGCTTGGGAAGGTGTTGATTATTATCCGTTAAGTTGGCACCGTGCTTTTTTCTTTCGGTCGTGGCACGCTTGCTATATTGTTAGTGAGGTGTTGTCACAGGTTTGTTGATAATCTCTGCTTAAGCACAAAGGATGGCCGAGCAGGCGATATGTCCACGCCTTGGTGGAGTCTTGCCAATGAAGGGGAGACCCACAGGTTTGCAACAAAACGAGTTTTAATACTACAAACAAAAAAAAAGGTTAACAAGTGCCGAACAGCAAAAGCAACAGGATCCGAAAGCACTTCACCCGGCCGGTGCACGGGCGGCGAAGATAAGAACACTCGACACACAATGGATTAGTCAAAAACCAAGGTCTACAGCTTAGTACAATGCATTAACCAGATCTTTTACGCGGGAGCTTCCCCGAACATGGAGAAAATAACAACTTCGGAGCTTAAATGTTATCAAATAATAAAATCAGACACCCGTGAGAATAAAAACTAACTACGGAAATACCGCTACCTTAATTACTATAAAAAAAATGCGAGTGGAGGGGAAATCTTGTCTCACAGTGTCCGGGAGTGACGGTCTTGCGAGGCGCTGTCTGAAGGGGGAAGAAATGGTCCCGGTGGTACCACGGTGGTTGGGCTGCTTGAAGTGGCCACACAATCACACACACACACTTCGTCGTCAAAGTCTTCCCCAGTCCGGACCTGGCCCGCTACCGTTGAGCTCCACAGACTCGACGTTACGATTCTCCGTCTGTTGCTTCTGAGTTCTCCGCTCACACTGCCCGCCTTTGCTCCAAAGAGTCCCCCTCAACGGGGCCCTGCATTTCAGCACGCAGGCGTGGGAAAAAGCAAAAAGAAACCAAACCCCAAAACGCTGGCTCGCTCGTCTTTTCGTCTTCTCCCAAAGGCAACCTCGCTTCGTTTTCGGGGGAAGCTGGGTCCCAGCTCCCACACTCCACGAATTTCTTGGAAGGATACGTCAGGCCGGGAGAATGGATAATATACCGTATAAACTCGTGTAAGGGCCGCACTATTTTTTCCCGATTTGAGGGCAAATTTTCGAGGTGCGACCCATACACGGATAAAAAAAAAAAAAAATCTGTATCCACATTTTGAAATGAACGTACATGAGTGCGCTTGGCTGCACTGATCGGAAACGCCTTCGCTCCGAAATCCGGACTCAGTCGTCAGTCAGATTTAATTAGTTTACATACTGCGCAATACGCATCTTTTTTTTCTTTTTTTTTGCCGTACTTGATAGCATGCGCGGCAACTTTCGACTTGAATCCCGTATGACTGTTGAAGTGGTGCTTGCCCATATCTGAGATTGCGCGAAAAGGCAGACAATTCAAGACGCCAGACAAATCATGACACTTTGATACGAATCGAAGAACAAAAGGAAACCTCCCCAGAGCGTACAGTGGCGTTCGGAAACCTGAGTGCACGCGCGAGCCGAGCCCGCTGAATCCCCATTCCTCGCGCTTACCACGGAACCTGACATATCGTTCATCTTTTCTCAATGCCTTGCGGCAACATAAATGCATCCCGACAGTGCGGCCGACCACGATTGAGGTCGACAGCCATTTTGCCATGCGGTGATACGGATGAGTGGAGAGCAAATATCGGGGATGCGGACGCGTGCCGCTACGTGCTCGGGCGGTGGCTAGCGCCCGAGCTTGAAATAGCGTCCTTGTTATCTTGTAGCGCACAAGGAAATGAGGATGAGATAAACATTACCTTTGTTCAATAAAAGTATTGCAAATGTCAGCATACTTTTGTTTACTGCGGGCGACAAGCAATTCTGTCGTCCTGCCAGGGGACTGCACCAGCTTTCACAAAGTGATGGGCTAACTTGGTGCTCACAGTGCGAGCATACCTAGAAGGAAAAATAGTACAAACATCCATATTACTCCGTCGTTTCGTTTCCTCGAGCGTAGTCTGCTCATATGCTGCAAGCTATGAAAAATCTATAAGTGTTTCTGTTAACAGCCTGTATTTCTGCATCGAGGGTGTATCTGTGATTAAAGTGATGACCAAAAAGAAAGTCTAAACTTCTCTTTTAACAGAACGGTGAGAGCAGGACCATCAACACAATTGAGGGCTTGAAGCATGGCAGTGCCGTCGCCCACGACTGCGTTGCTATGCTTCAGTCCCTGGACATAAACACGTTTAGGTGGCAGGTGTCTACTTTGAATAGGCTGCCTTCGAAGCAGTGAGCTACTGCCCCGTGCACCACCATGCAGCTGGGCTATCTGCTACATGCACTCTTGCACACGAGGTCATCTTAGAACAATGCTGATTCGCCTCTAATGGCACCTCCGTGTTTGAATAATTTTAGACTGTAATCGGAAGACCATTTCGCTGATCTCGTCCCTTTTCATGACATTCACTTTCAAGCACGCAACAGCGTGGGCCTCTATGATAAGGGCTGTTACCTTTCTACAGTGCTGCGGCTCTCCCGAGTCAATTAGCGTCACTATCATTATTTGCCTGTTCCTCTGATATCATGTACTCTTGAGTAATAAGCTGTATATCATTAACTCCCCAGTCTATCATTATCTATGATTGAGATACTATTAGCCACATACTGTTTGGAGTTGTAGCCAGCTGCTGGTGCTGCCACCAGGGCAGAGCTTGCCGGTGGGTCATGCCTCCAGCTCCCAGGCTGCAGCTTCCTCTGCCAGTCTTCACTGTCTGTTAAGCCTACTGGGCAGTATGATGCATTATGCAGAGCTACACACGCACCAATGATCCTATTCACAATTTTGTCATTTGCCTTGAATGGTCGTCTCAGGATTCTCCACTTCTGGTTCCAAAATGCCAAAGGTATTTTCAACCACTCTGCGAGCTCTGCTTAGGCGGTAGTTGAAAATTCTTCGCTCGTGCAGCTCAGCCTTCCACAAGGCTTCGGCCTCTGGCTCTGGGTTTGGGTGTGAAGAAGGCTGCAAGCCTGCATAAACATGAGTAGTGCAAAATCATGGACCATAGGTACTCAAAATTTTTGATTTTGAGAAAGGCGTAATTGATTGATAGGCAAGCAATGCTTCACACCTTATGCGTTGAGGCAGTAAAGTGATGCAGGAGCCTACATACCTTGTAAACGACAATAAAACAGCAAAACAGGCTTGAATTGAGCTAGAATTGGTACGTGATAAATGGAAAACCGGTGTGTATGTCCTTTCTTCTCATAATCTTAAACAAGCTGGTCCCTTTCTATTAACAATAAAACTACTGCAACATGTGCACCACATGGTTAAGCACGAAATGGATGGCTCCGACTGAGGGGTGGGAACAACCAAAGGAGTATAAAAGCTCGGGGAGCCCCTGAGGGCACTTCAGGAATGGAAACAACCTTTTTGCAAACGTATGTGTGCAAACAGTAACATAAATGAATAACTGCAACAGGTTTAAAAAAAAGGGGGGCGGGCGGGTCAAACTTTTGTTAAAACTTATCGGTGACCTTCACCGTGAGAGCGGAAGTGGACACGAAAATTGCCCTGCACACGGACATGGACACAATCAACCCCATGCAAATTTGCCTGCCTGCACAACAACAGCACTTTGACAAGACCACGTTTGACATGTATTTTCCGCACAACAGGCGAACCCACCTGGGACATTACACATACTTTCCCAAGACAACCAGCAAACTCGTTTTTCAGTTCCTTTTGGGCCCAAATAAATGTTTATTTACAGCAGTTTTCGTAAGAGTACAAATTAAAGGCGGGCATTGTATAACGCTTCATCGCAGGCGCTGTTAGCCAGCATGGCATAGGCTTTGTCGGATTCCTCCTTTTTTTTCCGAATTTAGATGGTAGAAATTGCTATCTATTGCTTGGCAAGTCTCGCACCATGCCTGCTCGATTTCTTGTAGGTTCCGCTTAAATTCCAGTTGCATTCTTTCTTCTGTTTGCTGAACAAATTTCCTTTTATATTGCAAAATGTGATTTAAAATATTATTGATGAGGCCGAGGCAGGTTTGCTCCCTCGGCGTGGGACGTTCCAATTCTGCGGGGACCCTATCCCACGGGAACATAGAGAAAAAACAACAGCATAAAAGGTTCAAATACTATCCAGAAACGTCTTCAATTCTCTATGTCTAAACTGAGGGAGGGTGTGTTTGCCATGTTTCTGTGCTGAACAATTGTGATGGATTTTTTTATCAACCATTTATGATCTCTTTCGGACAATACTTTCTCCGTAGACTGACATATAAGGGTACGCAATTTTGAAACTCAATTAAATGTTTCGACACCTCGGAGTACTGATCTTTGTTCTTAACACTATGTTTATGTTCTGTTATACACTCAATTAGGCAACGTTTTCTTTGTCCTGCGTAACACACACCACAATCGAACGGAATTTTGTGCACCACTCCAGATACACAATCAACCTTCTTTTGTCTGTGCTTCTTATTACAACTACTCTTTTCTGAACCAAATGGGGTTAAACGACTTAGTTTAGAATCATTCCTAAATACTGTGCTGACTCCATACTTGGTGCCGATAGACTCAAGGTTATGAGAAATTTTGTGAAAGGAGGGGAGAACCACTCACTCGCCGTCTTTTCCTTGTCCTGTCCTTATTGAGGGAAACTAGGTTAACCAACTGCTTAAATACATATTCTTCCGGGTATCCAGCCATATGAAAGTGGTCAAAAAGCCGCTGTAGGGCACACCCTATCGAATGGAAACAAGATTTACTGATAGCATTGTTCATCAAATTTCGAGCAATGGCTTTCCTCACACTTTTTGGGTGACTGCTTTTAAATGGTAAGAGAGGCTTTGATGACATCTTGCCATATTCCCAGCACAAAGAGCCAGGGTTTTTTAGCATTAAATCCAGAAACCGTAAGCAACCATCGCTTGGTCTTTCAAGAGAGAACTTTGACTCTGAAGCTTCTTTGTAGGCTGAGGTTTTAATTGAAGCTGGCCAGTGCCGAATCCGTGGTACAAACCAGGAGGTCGTCAACATAACGCCTTACGAGAACAACCCCAGGGGACCTGTTTTGGATATGTTCTCGCAACTCTCGATCCGGAACGTCCGGGGAAAATTCTGAAAGAACTGGGGCAACCGCCGACCCAATGAATACTTGTTTTTTAAGGTAATTTGGATCGCCAGAGTGGACTACTGTTGCCTGGAGGTACAACTCCAGAATTTTGAGGAAGTCTAAAACTGCAATTCCTTGTAACTAAAGTCACCTTGTAACCAACCCATTTCTATTTTCTAATAGTTTTCTCACCCTATGTAGGGCTTACGTGTAACATTTGGCTCACAT
>JABSTQ010002115.1:0-26530 GCA_013358835.2 Ixodes persulcatus | reverse complement strand
AAGTGGCCAGAGTGCACAAGTTTTCGAAAGATCAACGGGTCGGGATCAATGGCTGGCTGCAATTCCTGTAGAACCATTACGCGAAGCTAGGAAAGCGGACGTTACCCGATTCATATGCTCCTTGCATTTTGTGGAAAGTGACTACATTGAGTTCGCAGGAGTCAAAAATGGAATTCATTACATTTAGTTCAGCGACGTATCGTCCATAACAATTTTTTTCTTTCCTGTGACAATTGTAAAAAAAGAAATGTAAACATGTCAGAATGCTTGACAAAAAATAAAATAAAAAATGAAAGGTACACCCACACCAGGAATCGAACTCGTGCCCTCTGTGTGTGAACCGGACGTTTTTCCACTGAGCTATTGAAGGAACACTGTCATGCGTAATTATGCAGCTGGTAGACTGTATGTCGGAAGTTTGCTGCCGATTTCCCTTCATTACATACACTCCCGGCTTGAAGTCATGCAGCACCACGCATAGGGCACATTCGCACCTCGTAAAGTAACCGTACGCGTGCGTATTCAACTCGAAGTACGCACTTCGTGCTTGACGTTTGAGCGAGCGATGTGTTCAGCCAGGAGAAGGGACGACGGCTCGGCGATGTCTTCGTGCAATCGGCTTGCTGGTCGGGCGTGTCGTACGGGATGAATATCAGTTCTTTTGATTGGTTCGAAATTTCTCTTTCGAAGAAAGACAGAATTCGCCAGTACCGTGAACGACAGTTCTGAAGTAGAGGTCCAACGCCCGTCGTCCGCTGCCATCCGCTAGTGCTAGTCCCACGATACGCGAAACGACGCCTTTTTGAGTGAACGCACAGAAAGCTTCCGGTTGTTTGTGCTACTTTTTTTTTCAATCAACGTATTTGAAGCTTTTTTGAAGCCACAAAAAATGGGTTTCATATTTTTTCTATTTTTAATATTGACTGTGTGCCTTCAATGACCCACGACTTCGATTACATTTGGTGGTCGCATCGATACCTTAGAAAACGGCCCGTGACCACGGAAAAGAGAGTGAGCGAGACTCGAACCGGCCAGTTCTTGATCGGCGGTTTTGGGGCGGAAAGAAACCGAATTTCGAGCCGCAAATTCTGTTCTGGGTAGTTGGGCTTTCATGTGTCACGTACAACTAAAAACCTCGGCGAGCTTAAATACCCTGTCAGTGTCCCTTTAAGCCCGCGCATATCCAACCGTCACGTCAGGATTCCCCACAGACTAAAGTGTCCAAACCAACGCACCGCAAAGTTCATTTTTCTACTTTAAATTGTCAAATCGACTAGAAGGGGGGTAGTGTAGCGGTCATCGCGCCAGTTATTGATCGGCAAAAAAGAAGAGGACTAGAGGAAGAGAAAGCTCGCGAGCAAGATTGAGCGGCTAGGTTTCGAAGGCCGAGACAATGATCTGTACTTGATATGTAAATAATGTATATACGATATATACATATATCGTATGAATACTGATTGTTATATAGTAATACCTAAGGTACATTTCTGAAAGATGTTTGTTCCTGAAAGTGTTTGTTTCTGCGGTACAGCACGGTAGAGGGCGTTTAATAAAGGAAAAGGGCATAGGTGCCTGACAGGGATTTAGCCACCTCTTGGTTAAGGGTAGGAAACAAGCAGACAAATTTGACACAATGAAAACATAACTGTGATGCAGAGAGTTTATAATAAATGTAGGCAGAATAAAAACAAATTCAATATCGAAAAACGAAAAAATGTTGCAAAAACGTTATTTTAAACACAAACAAAGGCATAGTGTAGTCTGAATTATAAACACATTCAGATAAACAAGTGCCATAGCGAAGTAAAAAAAAAACATCGTAAAAAAACACTACATAGCGTTACAAAAAAAATGTGCACAAATACTAAGCATTATAAAACAATCGTGTTCAAGGAAGCGGGTAAACAAAATGCCTGTCGCGTTACAAAGCAAAACAATCGCAAAAAGATACAGTATTTTAAAGCACGAATTCGACAATAAAGGTTGTTTATTCTGGAATTGAGGAAACTGTCCATACCACAGCCTGAGTTTTACAAATATGGGTGTTGTGTTTTCCGTATTAATTACAAACCGTTAATTTTTCTTATATTGGTAATAAAATATTTTTACATGCAAGGATCCTCGAGCTACCTTAAAAACTAAAAAAAGATGTTTTAATGTTTACATTTTTTAAGAGTCTAATATTCCTGTTAAGAGCAGCTATGCTGTTGTTTTTGGACAAACTTAACGCTAATTAGATAATAGAAAATATAAAACAAATACTTTCAATGCGTAGCTGTGATCATAGCCGGTGTGCTAGTACGGCTCTGATTTAAACTTTAACAAACAAAATCAGTCGGCTGGAAGTTTGTTGTTAAGGCGCGAAATGAGGGCGCCGTAAAAACCTCTTCATAAGTCGTGCTTCTTATCCATGACGATAAAAGTATACGCTGCCAGGAACGCCGACGTCGGACAACGCTAGATTCGTCCCCCGAACCATGAGCATACGCGCGGTTTAGAAAACGTGCCCGCGTTTGCCCACAGAAAGGTGTGAGCACCGCGCGTGCATACAAACCGGAGTCCTGTAAGGCGTCCGCGCAGGCGCCATGCCGATAGCAGCGCCTCCGCATCAGTATCGTGCTTAAGCCCTGTCTTGGTCTCTGCGGAGAGCAAGTCGTCTGTTTCTAGCGCAGGAGTTACGGTGTCGTCAGAACGACGCTGAGCTCTGATTGGTTCACTGAAAAAGGAAACATTTTGGGCATACCTGAAAGCACCTAGAATCAAAATCTACCCACTATTTGTTTTGCTCAATCAGCCCATAAGAGCTTGGCGTTGTTCTGACGTCGTCGCAACTCCTGCGCGAAAAGCAGACGCCTTGCTCTCCGCATAGTCTGTGGCAGGTTACAAGAGAACCAGGACAAGCTCCTCCCAAATATGCCCTCCCCACTTTCCAGTTCAGCAGAGCGGACGCTGGAGAGGAGGCGACTCCACTAAACTCCTCTCTTTCCTCTTCCTCTCCAGCCTTCGCTCTGCTTAAGAGTGGAGCGCTTCGAGGAAGGAGCTTGCTCTGCTTTTCATAACGTGCAACGGAGAATACGAGAGAAGCGGCCTACTGACGACGAGTCGCAGACACATAGCATTGCAATCTACCCACTATTTTGTTTTCTCAATCAGCCCATAAGAGCCAACGTTATTAGATTAGCTCAGTTACGGAACTGCTCAAAGACGCTGCATGCACGAACAGTATCCCCCTCACTCACCACGACTCGCCCGGCGTCGCTCGACGCGCCGCCGGACGGCTCCTTTGGTAACTGAATCGGGATACGTTCGTTTCAACGCCACTAGAAACGTAAAAACCAACGGAAAGAAACTCTGTTTGTAGTAACTTTCATTGGAGATTAGTACAAAATGGGGGGCGCGTGATGTTTTCTAAAATCTTTAGTTTGCAAGGGTTTGCAACACAATTATATTGTTTTTATACAACCATGCCTCAGCGGTGATTTCAAGTAGCACGTCCCGACCTAGGCGCATTTTAACTTCGCTGATATGTCGCGGCGCGTCCGCTGGGGAAATGGGGGTGGTTACCTCACGGTATCTGTTTCGGCTCCGAAATGGCCGATTGAAACCAAAATAAAGGTCGCGTGTACTACCTTGAGTGACCGCTCCGGGAGAAACGGCGGCGTTGTGATCTCTATTTGGCGCTGCAGCTGTGCTGTTTGGAACGCACAGTTATGAAATTAAACTATAGATGGCGCTTTGAACGATGCCAGGCGGATTGGTAGCAACACGGGTGACATGGTCTACTCTGGGGAACCAAACGAACGCCTCGACGCTCCCATCACGGAGCACGAACTAAGAAGAGCTCTGGAAGACCTCAAGACCTCATCGGCCCCTGGGGCAGACAAAGTCACCAATAAGATGCTGAGGAATCTGGACGACAAATCGATAGGAGCACTCACTTCCTTCTTCAACGAGGTATGGCGCACCGGTCGGCTACCGAAGGGCTTTAAACATGCGATAGCGTGCTTCATTCCGAAGCCCGGCAAACCCCTCAAGATGGAAAATCTCAGGCCCGTTTCGCTTACCTCGTGTGTCGGCAAGTTGCTGGAGCGCATTATACAAGCTAGAGTCCAAGACTTCGCGGAGGAGAAGGAACTATTTACGAGTCACATGTACGGGTTCCGAAAGCACCTCTCTACGCAGGATGTTTTCATTCAATTGAAGGAAGGCGAAAACACCAAAAGGTGGACGGCTCTTGCGGCCCTGGATCTAAAAAAGGCAATTGATCGCGTCTCACACGAGGCCATCTTGCATCAGGTATCCCAATTGAAACTTGGAGAAAGGACCTTCAATTACATCCAAGACTTTCTATCAGACAGAACGGCCCAAATCCAAATGGAAGGCGAAATGACTGAAGACATTGAAGTAAACATTGGACGGGGAACCCCGCAAGGGGCAGTCATTTCCCCGCTTCATTTTAACCTGGCCATGATCCCAATGTCGAAAATACTGCAAGATATCAGAGGCCTCAATCACGCAATTTATGCGGACGATGCAACGATATCGACCGCGCTCCCGTCACCGTACATGGGCAACACCATCAAGGCAGGAGCCGACGCGGTTAAAGAAGAAGCCGCTGCCATTGGTCTCGAATGTGCGGCGGACAAGTGCGCCCTGCTCATCAGAACCCCAAGGCACGGTAGCAGCAACAACGACATAGATTTCTACCTCAACTTACAAACAATTGATATACCACGGGCTACCCAGGTAAAGGTGCTCGGTATGGACATATCGACTGGCAACAAGCAAAGCGACACCATCAGTAAGCTTCGGAAACAGGCGGACAATACAGCACGGTTGATCCGGAGAGTCTCCATACGCAGCTATGGGCTCAAAGAAAATGGCACCTGCCGGCTTGTCCAGGCCTTCACGCTGAGCAGGATCATGTACGCCGCTCCTTACATGGACCTGAATCCATCCGGCAAAACCGCAATAGGCACCATTATTCGGAAGTCGTTCAAAACCGCCTTAGGCATCAAATTGACCACGTCGAACGAGGCGCTCGGACAGATCGGCATTCACAACGCATTTGAAGAGATGGTCCGGGCACAACGGGAGACTCAAATTCTACGGCTCTCCAAGACTACCACTGGGAGACAAGTCTTGCGCCGAATGGAAATAACCCCACACCAGGAGAGGGATATCAAGTTCACAATGCCGACAGAGTGGACAAGCAGCATGCGGTGCGTCCCACTGCCTAAAAATATGAACTCGGAGCACAACCTAGGACGAAGACATGCCAGAGCAAAAGCACTCGACAAGCTGCACTCTGGGAAAGAGCATGCGTTCCATGCGGACGCGGGACCCTACCCCGACGAACCTGGAAGATACGTAATAGCGGTGCATAACTCCCAGCGTGACACGGTTGGTACAATCAGGGCAACGGGCATAGATGAAGCGGAAGAAGCTGCTGTGGCCCTGGCGCGTGTGCAAGCAGAGCTCCAGGGGGTAAAGATCGCTACCATCACAACTTACACCAGAACGGCTCTATTCAACATGAGTCGGGGAAGAACTGGACGGGCGGCGCACCTGCTGTACAAGAGAAGACCCACAAGCTAAGACGCAACACACACGTTGACCTGGGTGCCCGGACACTCTGGGCATACAGGCAACAAGATAGCCCACTCACTCGTGGTGCGCGCATTTCATCACCGCGCCACGAGGGAGTCAGGCCCCCTCACGATCAATGGTGACCACAGTTACGGGGCCTCACCCTACACCCGAGGCCCCGTGACCTGTGGCGAGCTCCTGAGGGGCCTCCGGCTCCAACGGAAGACCCTGGCCGGACCCCACAAGGTGCTCTCCCGACAGCAGGAAACCATCTGGAGGAAGTTGCAGCTCCGCAACACTCTTACCCCCCGCATCCTTAGGAGGACCTGGCCGGACCTCTTCAGCTGGAGGTGTGAGGAGTGTGGCAGCGGCGACGGGTCCTGGCGGCACACCTATTGGGAGTGCTCGGGGGACCTGCTGCCTGCTGCCCTACGGGAGCTGCAACCCGAGCAAGACGACGGGCCGCCTGCCTGGGAGACCATCCTGGCGGCCGAGGATCTGGACACCCGGCTAGCGGCCATCGCTCGGGCACAAGAAATTGAAGACCGGCTGAGAACCCGACTACAACAAAGAAGAGTCAACCCTCCTATACTCCCCATCCCCTAATCCCGAACCCACGGTGCTAGGCCTTGCGGCCTAGTAATTTGGTTCAATAAAGTCGTTCTCTCTCTCTCTCTCTGAAGTTAGTGAGGGGAGGTACCCCCTCCGCGGGAGTTCCACAACTAAGGTAATCTAGTAACGTTGATAAGAGCTCGGCGTCGTCCTGACGTCATCGCAACTCCTGCGCAACCGCAGTACCACAGCGACCTGACGCCACAGTGGTGCTGGATGGATGGATGGGTGGATGTTAATGGCTATACCCTTTTTAGCGGGCGGTAGCTCTCGCCACCAAGCCTAAGTCTAAAAAGACAAAAACATATGGTTCCTCCCGCCCTTCTAAGACCAATTTTCTCCCTCTAACTATCACCAGGTAGGCAGTGTGGGATATTACTAGGATGACCTTCGCGGGATCGGGCAAAAAAACTAAAAAACATCACACCCCGCCTTTTCCCCTGGCAAGAGAGGCGAAAATGTTCCTCTTGTCAAACCTTGTCGACGTTACCCAACATCCCGAACGAAAAATCCATTAATGTAACCCTGTCTGGCAGTCGATGTTTTCTAGTGGACACCTGACTGTGCCTGATTGTAGGTCAAACACGTCTGATTGGCCAACAAGTTACTCTGACCGACAGTCAAACTCCAGTCAGACTCCGCTTGTCGGCTTTCTGATGGTTTCCTGGTGGCAGTCGGCCGCCGCGAAATGCCGTCAAGATTTCTTGGTGGCGATTTTTATTGTACATCGATTGTCTCTGACTGTACGTCAAAAAGCTTTGACGTGCAGACAGACGTACGGTCAAAGGACGTAAAGTTCGTTCGGATACCACTATCTCGTCAAATCTATGTATACGAAAAATAACCTATGCACGAGAAAACGATTTGGGAACGTGAGCCCATAAAACCTTTGATGTTAGAGATATGACAAGCGGGGCACCCGACAACCCTGATCAGAAGCCCGCCGAAACGCCGAACATTCCGAGCACGCCAAACGCGCCACTTTCTACTTTCGCCACTTTCGCTTCGCCCATTGAAGCTTCGCCGAGCTTCCATGAACGATCGCTCTCAACTCGTTTTGTTTACGCGCTTGTGCCACTCTGTCGATCCAGCCCGGGCTCTACAATGTATTATGTTTTAGTAGAGTTTCTCCTCGACAAAACCCAGTCTGTCGTGAGTTCCGATTATGTAAGGAACTTTAGCGGTGTAGTTGAAGACGACAAGGTGTACCAGGGGGGCTATGTTCGACAGATGTTTCGTTTCTCCTAAAAAGAAACGGAACTGACGGAACTGACGATATCGCTTCTGATTGGCTAGAGGCTCAAATGACAAAAGAGGGAATTTTTGTCATTTGAGCGTCTAACCAGTCAGACGCTATATCGTCAGTTCCGTCACTTCCGTTTCTTTTTAGGAGAAACGAAATATTTGTCGAACATGGCCCCCCCAGGTCTCTGGGCCGGAGACACGCGAACTAAAGGAGGGTTCTACGACGCGAAAGTACTCTACATGGCACGTGAGTAGAACTGAAGTACGTCGATTGATGTACGAGTGCTTTGCATAAAATGCCAAAGGCTTAACTGCATATGCAGCCGAAGCATTCTTTAGAGCGATGCACTCATTGTCGGAACCTCGCGCTGCAATACTGAAATTCTCTTGACTTGGTTCGAGAGGTTTAGGCTAGAAAGTTTATACCTTTCTATCTGGTGTGGGCTATTGGCCTTACCGCTGTGTCGCAGCTCATTATTATTGTTTCACGAAGAGCGCAGACAAAAAGCATCCGCGAGCGTAGTTCAGATATGTCTGCTGTTCGCTTTCGTCCTTGGAAGCCAGGGCTGTCTGCCGTACGTAGCATGCATGCTTGCTCTCTAGCTTCAACGGAGTCGCATACGTTTTGTGAATTAAAGTGTATAAGGTCGTCCCAAAAGGTTCAGACATCGGGGGCGTTTCTCTAAAACAGTGGTTCTCAGCCATGGATGTGTCTGGGACCCCTTGCGGACCGCTGGCAGTGATGGGGGACCCCTTCCAGCCGGAGCGGGGGGGGGGGGGGGGGGGGGGGCGGGGGGGGGGTCGGCGGTTGGCGGGGAACTTTCGCGGTCTCTCGCAGGTCACGTGTTAGGGACAGGCGCATCCGCTACGCAGGCGCTGCGAGCGGGCATTTTCCGCGCGCGCCTGTCTTTGTCTGTTGCAGTCGGCGGCAGCGCTCTGAGAGTAGTTTTTTCTTCGCTCCCGTCGGACTCTCGGTCGGCGCTCGCCCGGCGGCGACGTTCGCGTTGCGGGCGCACGGATACTGACGTGTCCATCGTTGCCCTGGGTGGATACCTACTGACCTCGGCTTTGAATCTTTATATAGTGTGAAGCTGCCGACCCATGGCGTTTCGGCTCGGCATCTGGAGGCGCTTGGCGCTGGTGTGCTTGGTGACAATGCTTGGACAACTCGGATACCGCTTGCCCGCCGGAACTTCCCGATGCACTCAACACTGGATACTGTGCTTGTGCGTGCTGTGTGTGTGTTCCGTGCACCGTGTTTGGTGACGACGCGCGCCTTGCATTGTCTGTTGCAGTCGGGGGCAGCGCTTCGAGAGTTTAGGTTCTCCGCTCCCATCGGACTGCCGGCCGGCGCTCGCCCGGCGGCGACGTTCGCGCTGCGGGCGCACCGATACTGACGCGCCTATCGTTGCCCTGGATGAATACCCACTGACCTCGGCTTTGAATCTTTATATAGTGTGAAGCTGCCGACCCATTGCAGTTTGGCTCGGCATCTAGATGCGCTGGTGTGCTTGGTGACAATACTTGGACAACTCGGATACCGCTTGCCCGCCGGAACTTCCCGATGCACTCAACACTGGATACTGTGCTTGTGCGTGCGTTCCGTGCACCGTGTTTGGTGACGACGCCTGGACGACCGTGTGCGCCGCCGGAATTACCGCTGCGCTCACCACTGGACTCTACAAAAGAATTTCGTGCTATGCCCTTAGACGTTACATGCGAGAGATCGTCGCAATTTCAGACCCAGTCCGCCTGGGTCTAAAATCGTGACGATCTCTCGGCTGTAACGGTTAAGGGCATAGCACGAAATTCTTTTGTAGAGTCCAGTGGTGAGCGCAGCGGGAATTCCGTCGGTGTACCGCGTGGGTCTAAAATTGGGGCTGGAAATGCGCGGTTCCAGGGTGAATACGAACTGGTGCCCCAATTTGGGGTCTAGGCGGAACCGGCATTTTTCATTCCGGCCTGTATCTGACATTTTCGTACGGGTCCCTTTTACCTGAAAAACGCAAATTTGGAAGGTACATTCCATCAAAGACCACCACATACGTAATTTTCGACATTCCATCAGAGGCAGTCAGACGTCATCTGATGGACCATCAGGGCAGGTTCCACCAGGGCTGCTGACTGGCAGTCAGACGTAATCTGATGGACCATCAGGGCACGTTCCACCAGGGCTGCTGACTGGCAGTCAGTGTCCCAAATTACGTATCTTGATGGAATTTTCAATAGGGATTAGACACACTGGGAGACAGGGTTGAGAATTTGAGCCGGAGCCAAGCGGGAGGGAGTCCCAATCTTCCTCTGTCCCACCTGTCCCCAGCTGCGCCAGTCTGTGGCAGGTTATAAGAGATCAAGGACTAGCTCCTCCCAGAAAGCCCTCCACACTTTCCAGTTTACCAGAGCGAAAGCTGGAGAGGGAAGGGGGGACTACACTCGCCTCCTCTCACTCTCTTTCTCTCCAGCCTTTGCTCTGCTAAAGAGTGGAGCGCTTTGATGAAGGAGCTTGCTCTGCTTTTCATAACGTGCAACGGAGAATAGGAGAGAACCTTCCTACAGACGACGAGTCCCAGACTTCCACGACATCGCAGCTTCTCTCACCCGTTTTATTCCCAAGCTGCAGCAAAGATGCTTTTCTAGTTCACCCGCAAACACGCTCGCTTCAGATGTGGCCAATACAAAAAAAAAAACTAAGTTATAAAAAGTTCTGCTTTCTGGGAGACCGAACTGTGTAATAATAAAACACACAAAAAAATAAATAGGGACAAACCTATTATGAATTAGAAATACTTCTGCATCTCAATTCCAGTATGAGGCAAGTATGCAACATTCGGTACTTTTAAGCTCCTTGGAAATAAGACTCCACACTCCATAATCATATCGATAATCATTAAACTAATAAAGTTAAAGTGTAAAGTAAGTAAAGAAAGAATTTAATTCTGAATGGCTCGGGTAATACTCTTGAGTAGATATGGTAAAAGGACAAACAAAAAAACATTCGACTGTAAAGGGTATGAAAGTTAGTGTTTTTATAATTGTAATTAATTGGAATAATATATTTTTCGTGATATTTTATCATCTTGCCATATATATAGACCTTGGGTTTTGGGATTCTAGGGACCCAGAGGTTTTCCCAAAAGCCCTCGTGGTGGGTTATCCGAGCTGCGAAATTCGTTCTACTATACCTGCACCTAAGAAAACTGTTACCCCAGTTGAAGGAGTATTCTGGAAGACTTAAATCATCTACTGAGGCATAACTGTGAAACAAACGTGCTTCGTTAATAAGTACGTGCATTGATCTTTACAAGGTGAGTTATTATCGGCATTGCTTTACAGCATCATTGACAAGACCGGGTTGCAAATTTAAAAAAATATGCGTTCCTTGATGTCGAAACTTGTAATGACCTCTACTTTAGCCAATAATTGTAGTACGAGAGAAAACGTACCAAGCATAATTATGCAGGGTATTTTAGATGAATTGTGCCAAGACTTAAAAAAAGATAGTCCATGCCATGCATGTCGAGCCAATGCAGAAGTGTTAGGGTCCTGTTGAGCAAGTTATGATATTGTTTGCAACGTGCCAAACTGGCTAATTAACACTATTTCATTTGCCAACTTGTTAAATATTAATTTTTGCACATGCCCTCCAGAACAAAGGTTTTAGAGTGCGTTGAGAACTATCCCATTGTGCCTTTTGCATCAAGCTATATTTTGTAGGTCTAATGTTTTCGAGCTTTAAAGAAAATCTGAACAACTCTGGGTTTTACTGGCGACGATGGAAGGATGAAAGAGAAAAGATTAGAGTCACAAAGAGGCGATTGGAAGATTGGTGGAAATTATCTAGAGAAAATTGAATGATGGACACCTACCTAGCGCAGCTGGGGACAGGTGGGACAGAGGAAAATTGGGACTCCCTCCCGCTTGGCTCCGGCTCAAAGTCTCAACCCTGTCTCCCATGTGTGTCTGATGCTGGGGTAACGCCGACAAGGTTTGACAAGAGGAACATTGGCGCCTCTCTTGCCGGGGGGGAGAGGCGGGGTGTGATGTTTTTTAGTTTTTTGCCCGATCCCCCGAAGGTCATCCTTGTGATATCCCACACTGCCTGGCGATAGTTAGGGGGAGAAAATTGGTCTTAGAAGGGCGGGAGGAATCATATGTTTTTGTCTTTTTAGACTTAGGCTTGGTGGCGCGAGCTACCACCCGCTACAAAGGGTATAGCCATTAATATCCATCCATCCATACATCCAGCACCACTGTGGCGTCAGGTCGCTGTGCTACTGCGGTTGATTCCGCACTTGGCACCGCTTTCCGCAGCACCACCACGACGTCACGCCGCAGTCATACAACTGATATCAGTGTTGCCATCCCTCTTTAGCAGATAGTTTCGATCCTGCCATACGCGTTCGAAACCAAACTTTGTGCCGTGAAATTCTTAAGACTACACACAAGATCAAGAAGAAAAAAAAAAAATTATTCAGACACTGACTGAGCTGAAAAAAGACGTAATCACAAATTCAAAAATACTGTCCGGAGTCGCCCTTTAATTAAACTAGTTCGACACCACAGCGTTCCAAGCATTTATTTAAGTCATTTGGATCCGTTAGCTGAAGGACCCTCTAGAGTTTTGTATACACAATCCCTGGCTGATGCTACATCTGCCACGTAATAATGTTAGCCGTTCCTACCTTCACGCAGCCTGCCCCATCCAGACACCTCAATAGACTTCATGTTGTCCACAGGCTTCCTAGTAAGGCAAATTGTGCCGATCATTCCATGGCTCCTCGAAATTTCAAAAGGTATTTCTAGCTTTATCAATCCAATGTCGTTTTCGAGGGTATCTTCGTCGAATTTCCGATGAACGATGAACCGCAGTGGCTGTAAAACATTGTATTACTGGTTTGAGCGCTTAAAAAAAGATCAAGTAAAATGTTAGGGAACCATTCTCATTTATTTTGTTTATTATGTGTTTATAGCGAAACAAAATTTCGTAGAAAGCTTTCAGGTATTGCTTAAAAGCTTAAAACCCCGAAATAAACGTCTCTATTAAAACTCCTCCCGCTTTTCGTTTAGCCTCGAGATAAAATCCGCAGGAATCGCTCAAAGACCGTATAACTCACCTGCACACACCCAGTAGAGTGTCTTTCATGGCTTTTTTTTTTTTTAAGAATTATGTTAAGCAAAAAAAAAACACCCTACATGTATGAATTAGTAGCTTTCATGTTTTTACCTTTTCGTCAGTTATTAATATTGTTCTTATTTTTTTTACAAAATGACTTACCACTATTTTATAACGTGTCAAATTAATTTCAGTGTTTTATCACAAGATATAACACCACCAATACAACAGTCGTAGAACTCACGCCACTTTAGTTTTTGTTACATTCAATCGATTATTCGAATACACTTATTAAAAAGCCAAACTATCACAATTTCAACATAACGATAGATAAATACGTTTCTAGATTCCAAATTTATAAAAACAAGAACTGTTGAAACACCAAGAGATAAACCTTGGCTGACGACATATGATCTTTGTGCTACAAAATATACATAAATGCGCATAAACACAATGATATTTTCTTTTTTTGAGAACAAAGAGATAAGATTGGAATACCAAATCAAGTCAAAAGTATAAATGCCACTGTAGGAGAAACAAAATTAAAGTGGTTATCAAACATAATTTGTAAACGTTCGGAAACAATGTAAAAGTTATCTCTAACAATATTTGAGCTTCTGCGCTTTTTATGTCATTACCTCATAAGTGCGTCGGGCTACTAGGGGAACGATTAGTGCACAAGAAATGCTAGCTCATCATATTTTAATTCGATCACACTGAAACAGCGCTACGTCTGGTGGCACCCCAATTTGTTCCAAACGCGTAGTTGGGGACGTCTTATGGTCGACTTGTGACTCACAGCGTTGACAACAGCAATCCGAATATTGTTTATGCCAATTTGGGTATAATGTGTTACAAGTTCTTCAATTAGGGAGTCGGTTTCGTACCTTGGAATAAAGCCATGCTTGGATGGTGCTAACAGGTTATATCTTCCAAGAAATTAAGAATTTGTTCCACAATGTGCTTTTGAAATATTAGCGCTGGACACAGAACAATAGATATCGGAATATAAATTTCTTAGCTATCAAGGCGTATTTCTTTTGTGAAGGAATCTTATAGCAGCTCATTTTAAGCTGAAAGAAATGATTGCGGAGTTGTGTTTTATTGAATACATATAGAAGGTTATTCGAAGCCTCAACACTACGTGTCATAACTTGCCGAGCCGAACATTACCTGCCCCAGGCTTTCTTGTCACAAAAAACAAAATTAAAAAAGTATAGGTACGTAGATGATTTGCAGATAGTTTCAAAGAAGGCGGAGGCTAAGCACAGAATAAGGTCTTGATTTAGAAGCTACTGTGGTTCCGTGATGCGATACACCTGAAACAGCTGCAAAGGAGTGACTGAGGTTGTCAGCGATTCGAGACACATCCAATTATTTCTTTTTTTTTTTTTTGTAGATGTGTCATCGATGAATATTATTAAACAAATGCTTTTTATATGCAACCTCTAATAATGTTTGGACCGATTCGGAACTTTCTCGGAGACGGAGCTCATCGAACGTCAGAAAATCAGAGGAAAAACTATTTTTTTATTCTTTAATACGACTCATTTTGAGAGTTATAATAAATTAAGATCACAAAAACAAGCAAACCAAGGCACACAAATTTGTCCATCTTGTTCCCCTTCTCCAAGAACTATTATTGTTTATTCTGTCCAGCCCGCCTGCACCTTTGAATTTATTGCATTAACATCCAAACCTTAAAATGCGGATCGTTCACCAGTGTTGATGTTAGACTGGCGGCAGCTGATAAAATCCGTTTGCTCTACTGACGTCTAACTCGAGGTTAGCACAGTTGGTAAAGCGCACCACTAGAAATGAAGAGGTCCCTGGTTCAAAACCAGGAACACGCGGATATTTTCAGCGCGCACGGGTCAGCTAGTAGTGTTGGGAAAGCTGTGTTTGTCCTTTGTCTCCCTTCAGGGATTATTATAGCCAATTCTGTCCATCTCGCCTGCACCTTTGTTTTAAATGCATCAACAAGTAAAACATTCTAGTTCCGTGACGTATTGATTGGTTGGTTGGAGCGAAGCAGCTGGCCAATTGGCTGCGGGTTAGGTTCATGGATTTCACCCCGAGGACACGGGTTCCCATCGTCCCATTTCCATCATCCTAGATTTAGGCTCCGAACGCGAACGGGTCAGGGGTTAGCTACACCGTGATAGGTTCAAACACAAAAGTAATGAGGTGTATAACGATTCTAAATAAGTCTTTTTTTTTTTCTCCGGAATATCGAGCAAATGTCGGCAGAAAAAATGTTGTTCGGCACGAATGCGCCGGCTGTCGCATTTGTGCCGAGCGACTTCTATACATTACGCACAAATTTGATTATGCAGAAACTATACCTGCACGCTCTTTTCCGACGTTTCAAAGGCAATTCACTCCATCACCCAGACAGCGAACGCCAGAAAAAAACAACCTAGCTTCACCTAAGTTCGTTAATTCTAAGAGCCTCACTTGGGCCCATAGGGCTTTGCTACAAGGAGCTATAGTTAGGGTCAAGGTACTTTGTCTATGCCTAAACTTGTCAGAAAAAAAAATGTCTCGAGGTACACCTAAGCCCTTCTTATGAGTTGTGAATGCGAAAGCATGCGTGCCGTCCTTTCGCTCCCGTGCTTCGTTTGCGGCGTATTTGCGAGAGCCGTACGAGTGCTCTCCCAGCTCTCCTCGCAGCTCTGACCTTGGACGCTTCGTGTTACAGGAGCACTCGCGGCACGGACACGCAGCGCCATGGGGCGGCGGTGGTTACAACTGACGCGCGCAACGGCCAATGGGAGCCCCATCGAAGCGCTCTAGCCAATGGGATCGAAGGCAAAATTCATGAACTTTACTCCGCTCCTTTGAGATCGGGGAAACTAGGTGGCGTTGTCTAGGCTTTTCGCGTGGTTTCATTCCTGGGAGCTGGCTTCACTTGGGGAAAGGATTTAAGGCGCCGTATGGCGCGCTTCAAAGCTGATGTCGTCGGCTCAGCCATGGGACAGGTAATGCTTTCGCATTAAACAGTTGGTTTTCCTCTGGTTCGTGCCCCACGAGTGAAAAGGCGTAATAGATGATCCAAAGATGTTGGTTGACCATGAAATAAACTCTTCATGAAGTCAAACACTTCCATTTGCTCGGGAATAGGAACCCAGCGATGCTGAGTCTGAGTGATAACCAAACAAACAGCCGCAAATACCTATTTTCGCATTTGTTCGGGGATTGAGGCCCAAAGATGCCAGGTGACACCCGAGAAACCAGGCGTTAAAGCCTAACTCAGGCGCTTGATTGACGATTGAGGACCAAAATACCCGAACCCAGAACTCCCGGTCTTGTACTCCTTACGCTTCGTTAATCATGCAAAATCCCAAATTCCACGAAAAAAAACAAAACAACTATATTGTGTTTTTTTTTTTACATTAGGCTGCCTCGGAGTGCTTTAGATTTAGATTTATAAAATACCAACTGAATACGCGTGCCTCGGATTAAACTCCCTACTACCATTTCTCAGGTGTTTCTTGGGCATATGCTCCGGGGCCTTCACGGAATGAAAACAGACCCAGTCTTTTTCATTCCTTGAGGAATATACGATAGGATACATGGACACATTTATTTTAATAAAATCTAATAATAAATTTAATAATTATATTACAAAATATTATACTATAACTGTTATCATTGAATTTAAAGCAAGTAGGCAGGCGAGCTGGTTAAAGGACACATGCAAAGAAAAAAAACTTTTTTTTTAAACAGCCGGTTTGGGAAAAGGAAGTCATAAAACGAATTTACAACGAAAAATCAAAATTTTTAGAGCTATATTCACGGCGCTATACGAATTTGCAGTTGGCGCCCGCCGGCGCCGCGGAAAAGTGGCCCATATTTATCACGTGACTGGCCCTTATTTGTCACGTGGTACTTGCAATCTTTCGGAAGCTTCCTATGGTCTCGAAAAGTTACTTATTCATCTTCGTTTGAAGTACAACGAAAAACAAAGAATAACAAGTAACTTTTATAGCCCAAAGGAAGCTCCTGAAAAAGCGCAAGCAGACGTGAGAGACCTGTGCGCCGGTCAGATAACGGCGGCGGCGCCCCGAAGCAGGCGAACTTGTGCGGCGGCGGCGCCGCCGGCGTGGAGAAACGCGTTGAAGCGGCGTTCGCACTACGCTCAGCGTGCGGCGGCGGGGTACTTTGCGGCGCCGCCGATGGAGCGCGGTGGCGCGCGGGCCTACCACGTGATCAGCGGCGGCTCCCGGGGGCGCCAACTACAAATTCGTTTTGCGCCGTAAATATAGCTCTAAAATTTTTCTTTCTTCGCTGTAAATTTATTTTATAACATTCTTTTTTCATCTAGACTGTTTAAAAAAATGTTTTTTTCTTTGCATGTGTCCTTTAAGGGTAGACATAGAAACCCTGGATCGAGGGAACAAAAAACAAAACAAAAAAACAGGACGGAAAGACAGGAAACTTCGACTTTCGTGTCTGTCCATACTTTATTTGTTCCCGCGCTAAGGGTTACTATGTAGTATTATCATAATGTAATCAAACATAAAAGCCGCCTCGGTGGCTCCGAGGCGAGAGCGTCGGCCTACGGATCCCCATGCGGCGGGTTCGAATCCCGGCCGAGGTACCCGCAATATGACGGAGGCTATTGCGGAGAAGACGCCGTGTAACCGAGCTTTCGGTTGCACGTCAAAAGATCCCCAGGTGGTCCAAATTAATCCTCAGTCCTCCGTTGGGGCGTGCCAGATGCCCGTCGTTGGTTTGGCACGTAAAACCCCCAAATTTGATTTTTTTAATCAAACATAAATATTGTAAATTCAAACTCCTAATAAATCTCGCATGCACAAATGTTTTTCCCGTGGACAGAGACCTTTTAAATCTAACACAGTTCTTGCACGTTAACCATAAAGGCAAACTGAAGCGGTTCTGTATCTCAGGAAAAACACTTGAATCGTCTTCTTTGGCCTCCAAAATCACAAATATAATTATCTTTTTTTTACAATTTAGTGCATGAAGGTTGCATAAAGTCAGTTTCAAAGTACAGCCGAAGCCCCTTCTTCCCGGAGCGTGACGTCATACTAGGAGTTTTCGGAATCTACGCTCTCGCGCATCTTCAGCGCCTATCAAAGCTATGCAAGCGCACTCTCGCTGTCTTCTAAAAGGTAAGAAAGAGACCTCACGACTGGTCTCAGTGCGGGGGAATACACCTTGCAAGCATGAAATTGCACGCGCTGCCCACACGAACGGCATACGCTTGGCAGCCGAAATATCCCAGTATGACGTTACGGCTGGTCGGAGGTTTTTCTTGTTTTCTCGTATTCAGTTAAATCTTCGGACAAGAACGAACGCGATGTTCAGATTCACGAGATGAGAATAACTCTAAAATGCACGTCTAACTCGTTTTTTTTTTTCCTTTTCAAGAATCTTTTTACCATTTCTCTTAAAAAAGGTTTTTTCTTTTCTTTTTTTTTGGGGGGGGGGGGGGGAGAGGTATTTTAAATTGCGAGGTAAAACTCAGAAGCCGCAGAAAGCAATGTAAAAATACCTTAAACCGTTATCGCCAGTTTATACCGTGATTCGGAAAATTCAAAACTCGACCATTTTACGAAGAAAATCTTGAGGTGTGCGTTATAGATCCCGCTTTTGTAGAAAGCAAAAAGATAGAAAATTGTTTCGTATATTCTCACCAAAAAAAAGGTGCCACTACTTTCTTTTTGCAGGTCATTTTTTACTAGGGTGTGCAGCGACTGTACTTAAAGTTCCTGGTAAGAGCTTCCTGCCAGTAGCGACAATCTTTGAAGCGCCGACTGCGTGACGGTGCAGGTTTTAGGAAGTGAATGGCGGCGCACAACACAAGACGGAACTGAATGACGTTCATTTTTTTTTTCAGCAGAATGTGCTTTGGCATCTGTATTGGTTGTCGTTACTTCTAAATATTAAAAATTGAACAAAAATGAAAGCCGTTTACAACTCCCTGTAACGCCGGATTACAGCGCAGCTCCTGAGGAGGAGGATGGAAGGGTACTGAGGGATAGGTCACTCCCTGAGGTCACGTGACCTCAAGGGGGGTCACGTGACTTCAGGGGGGGGGGCGGTGACGTGAGGGTAACTCTCATAACCCTCGTGACCCTCGTGAGGGTAACCCTCGTGACCCTCGTGACGGTAACCCTTTTGGGGGTTACTAAACCTCGCAACCATCGTTAGGGTAACGCTCGTAACCCTCGTGAGGTTAACGCTCGTGACCCTCGTGAGGGTAAGCCTCGTGATCCCCTTGAAGATAACCCTCGTAACCCTCGTGACGTCATTATGGGAAACTTCCCATAAAACAACGCGCGGTTACACCGACGGCGACGCCGCTCAAGCCGGAAACGGGGGCCAAAGAGCTCCGCTCAAAAAGAAGCATTGAGGAACTTTGACGGTGAGGACGACACCAGCCAATGCATGAGAAAAGTGCTGAGCTATACTCTGTTTTAATTTACGACCCCAGCCTTCGCTTATCAAGCAGCGCAAAAAGGTGCATCGTCACAGTGCACCATGATCTTTGTGCTCGTTGATTTTCCGGCTGAACCAACGACGCAGAGTGAATGCGCCATAATCCTGCACTTCTTGATGTGCGCGATTGGTTTCGTCGGCGATAGCACGAGCACGAAACTGACGAGAGCCGTGGCGAAGCACTTTTTGACCTCCTTGACTGGCGCCATTGCATGGTATAGCGTTGATTGCAATCGGACTTCAAGTGAAACCAACTATTGCGACCAGATGTTTTGGTGGCTCCACCTCGCAGGCGCCTTCCCGTGACGCATCATGGTATGAAGCGAGCAGGCGACGCGCAATGTCATAGCACGGAGTTTCTATGTTAATTCGTATCTATGCCGACAAAAAAAACCTCTTTATTTACTGAAGAAACACGAACGAGGCTTCTTTTTTTGTGTGATCTTTCTAATAAATAACAGCGCCTCCAAGTTGCTTCTTTATGAGAACATTTTTAACTCTTAAAGAACGAGCTTCGAGCGTTACATTACAGCTTGCACGGCGTGCGTCGGAACTATTCACAGCCTCTCTGATTCTTTTTTTTTTTTTAAATGCGAAAGCATTATCTGTATTATTGAGCGAACCAGCGTTATCAGCTCATGAAGCCGCGCCAAACGGCACCTAAATTTGTCTGTCGCATGGAACGAAGCCTGTAGTCTGTAGCAGCGATTTGATGGAGAGGCTCCCATTGGCTGGCGCGCGTCATGGTTTCAAGGAAAGCCACCCGATGGCGCTGCGGGCCTTGCGACGATAGCAGGATCACGGTGGCGTGCGCTCGGTCGGCCGCTTCTGCTCTTCTCGACGCCGACAAACATGGCGGTGCCTCAAGCATCTACATAGTCGGCGGCCGCAACCCCGGCAGTAGCGAATCCTGCCCGTCCACGCAAGTACACCGAAAGCGAATTAAGAGAGCGGAAGAACGTAGCACAACGAGCGAGGAGGCAGGCAGCGAAATCCACCATCGTTGACAATTCTCCGAATACAAGGCGGGCGGAACGAGCAGCGGCGCAACGTGCTATGAGACAGAACAAAGCCTTTCGAACGCGTGAGGCGAAAGCGGATCGCGACTCAAAGCGTCTCAGGCGGCGAGAGGACGAGGCCCCTGGACAACGCGAGGCGGAAGCAATATGTCGCTGGCGGCATGCCTTCGTATTCCTATCATATACGAAATGCCTAGGTCTCCTCGGACTTCTTTTTTTTTAATATGTGTAGGCTGCTGTAGGAAAAAAAAAAAACGGTTTTGAGTTCCCCACAGTAAGTGACGCGCTGTCTTCTTAGCTGTGCACGCGCGCACAGTTGAGTTGCAAAGCGCCGCACAGTCGTTTTAGCTACATTGAGCTTGCCGATACAGACGCTCCTATTTTCTATTTAAGTGTCCCTCGACAGTTCCGGCCGAGCAAATGCTCGTCAGCAATTGACGCTTAGCTCCTCTCGAATCGAATACGTGGCAAAGAAGTTTGTCACATCGCGACTTGTGCTCGAAAGAAAAGCAGAAAGCTTTCATAATTTTTTTAATTGTCGGCCATGGCCCGACAAAGTCAGGTGATTGATTAATTTGTTCTATCCTATTTTTAATAAGAATTGCTTAAGAAGTTTATATCGCTAGCTCAGAAGTGCATCACGCATAATGCACACTTTGGTCAGCAAACATTCAGCCCATAAACGGTAGTAATTCGTAGTAGGTGCATTCCTCATTTTCTGGGGAAGCTGAATTGTCACAGTGACCGACTTACTAGATTTAAGACTTCGATCGCGAGGGGGTCTCGCACGTTTCGTGTCAACCGGGTGAATAAAGAAGGAATTTACTTGAAACGACTCCGGAAGTCAGCCATCGTTTCTTCCTGCCAGTTATTTTGAGAAAATGTTCGTTTACTGGTTTACGAAATTTCGTAATTCCTCCGTCGGAATTCCGTGCACGCTGCTTGTAGCTGCTGAAGTTATGGGGGCTTTAGGACTAGTCAAGCTATATCAACAGCTTTTCTCCAAAGCCCCCACCAACACTGTACTTTTTTGTTGGAAAATAAACCTATTATTATTATTATTATAAAAAAGGAATCGGCTCGGAACCGATAAGAGACCAGCACTCACAAAACACATTGAAACCAACAGCAAACTAGGAGTTGCTTTCACTGAAGTGTTTACGACACGCGCGATTGGTTCTCGAATTTTGCTTTCCTACATTCATTGTGATGAGATATTCATTTCTTAGTTTTATTTTGTCTGAATCATCATCCAGCTTTTTGTACCTGGGCACCACCAACCAAGCGCTTCGACACCTCAGCGCCAAAAGTGTTTGTTGGAACACTCTTAGAAACAAGGGTCAGCATGGTCCTCCTTAAATGAAGGAACGAGTCTGACAAATATTTTATTTCAGAAAAGGAGCAACGTTGCCCCATTCAACACGGGAGAAGAGTTTCTCCTTCGTCCAATCGGAGACGCATTTCAAAATGACGGCAGCAAATCGAACGTCTACTGTAGGTACATCCGGCACGCCATCGACGTTCCACCAGTTCCACCGCAACGGAAAGAGTTCCGATAGTCCCCGGACAGTCGAATACCTCCCGCTCACTGGCGGACTGTCACTGCTTGGTTGGCAACACTTCACAGAAAAGCACCGCGTTGACCGTCTAGCAGCGACCAAGCCCACCCAAATCGAGCCGACGGTTCCAAGGCACGATGAGCACCCAATTTCTACAAAACACAAGCTTTGCACGTCGTATATTTATTGGCGGATCCGGCTGTTCGTGCAGGTGAGGAAATCTGCGCCCCGAATCCAATATCACGTCATGAATAAAAAACAATTCCGAAAACGCAGTAAGTCACAATGGTCAGTCAATCTCGCGTCACTTACCCGTGCTAGTTCTCATATCATAATTCCTCCGTCGAAAATCATACACAACCGATACGGAGCTCTAGGACCCTAACGTAATCCCACACAACCGATACGGTGCGCCGAAGGATCCTCTACAACTCGCCAAATGTATGCTACCGGCTGATGCGAACCACAGGCGAAAGAAAATACGAAGGGAGTTGCACCGTCCACGGGCAGATGGCCCGCGCAAGCGAACTGTAGAAGCACTGGATATACAAATATTATCCAGCGTTTAATGCAAACTACTCCAGGTGGCCCTGTTACCCTCCAATTCTATATTCTTAAAAAAAGCAACACATTTTTCATATTTTTCTAGTGGTTTTACGACATCCCAACATGCAGTTTCACGTTCCCCACCGATTGGCACTGGACGTTTCATCGTACATACACAATACGTACACAATGCACTAAATAACATGGTCACATACATAACGTGATAACAACGCACACATTCATAACGCAAAACAGAACCCCTCATCATAACACCGGGTACTCCGGCGATTTCTTCATGGTCCCCGATTTGCTTGAAATTTTGCTAAACTCGCCAAACAACATCGCTAAAATAGTATCCCTAATATTAGGTTAAAATATTTTTTTTTTCACGAAGGTATTGAATTTACAATTTTGGTCCTCATCGTGTTTTTCAAACTGAAAGTCTCTACTGGCAACAACGAAAAAGTGACGTCAGTGGAAGTGCAGGGGTTCACTCTTTAGGCTGTAGAATTTGTTCCCAACTGATTTGAAGCAGTTTCATGGTGCCAAATGAATGCTTTGGAAGCTCGCTCCAGGATCCGCGCTCCAGCACCAAACAAATGATTGGCATATTCTATTTTTGAGACTGCTCGCTCGACTGGCAAGCCTGCCCGCCACTGACGTCACGGCACTGAAAAGTGCGGGTAAATTTGAATTTTGGTTTTTGCATCATTTTCATTTGCCGATTTCGCATTAACTATTATGAATTTCGCGATACTAAATAGCATACCGGAAAGGGTAAGGGCCGGGGAATCAGAAAATATGGTTAGTTGAGGTAGCTCAAAAATCACTGGAGTACCCCTTTAAGGCACCTATTTCCGCAATGACTGCCCAAGAAGGACTAATATTTCAAATAAATTACTTTTCTCGCACGAAAGCCTGCTGATAAGCATGTTTTTAAAGGTTCTAAGGCATACATCTCCAGGTAGAATGTAAGCTTAAACAAGGTAATTATTTCTGATAGTCGATAAAACAACCCCCCCTGCCGGCATCTAAAAAAAAGCGCCTATGGGTGAGCGCTGGCGAGCGCTCACCTTCTCGTCTTTTTGTCCTTGTTTTTGAGCGCTAAAATGTATTCCAAGTATTATATAAACTTTCGTTCCTTGTAAATCTCTTCAAAGCACCGTTCGTTTCACAATTGCTGTAAACGGCGTCCGGCCTTGTTATTTTAAAATTTTCATCTCTACAATATGCCGGTGATATAAAAATTTACCAATATATAATGAACGTAGAGGATAGCACTATGCTGAAAGTAGACGAGTATTATTTCTACGAATGTTTGAGTCGCGTCCTTTTTTTATTTATTTAATTATATGCAGTATAACATAAAATAAGAACCCGGGGTAAATTTACCATTTAGGTAAGAGGTCGTCAAAATTATTATTTACGTTTGGCTTGATAGTAGGACCTAACTAATTTGCAAACACACTACGGAAGTGTTTTTTTTTTTCTTATTTTTCTACGTCAGAAAACATAGACATTTACTTAAAAGCGCTTTCATTTGTAAGACGGAGTTTGATTAAACGGTGCTTAATGAAATGGTAATTAGTAGGTACTAGGGGTGTCGCGAACTTTTGTCGAACCGGATTTTTAGGTCGAACTTTCGGGGTTAGGCTGAGTCTAACCGGTTCGACGACCTTCGAACTTTTCACCGGATTAGACCGGTTCGACTTTGTGGACAGTGGGGCCAGACCTTGATACAAGCATGTCTAGGCTTGGACAATTTTTTTTCTATGCAATGGCTTATTTTATTTTATGAACAGTGGGAAATAAAACAAACCAATTTCGAATCACTAAAGAAGTTAATAACTTAATTTATTTGTACTGCATTAGCTAAAATAACCAATCAGCGCTGTCCTTAATTCATTTCTTAGCCATTACCATCCAATCCAAAGCCAACTGGCCAGCCTGTCGCGCATGCGCACACGAGTCGAACCTCAACGCAAGGTTCGTCGAAAGTTTTGTTAAAAGTTCGAAAAAGTCGAACCTGGTCGAACTCGAACCTCGGCCGGTTCGCGACACCCCTAGTAGGTACACCTGTTTGATTAGCTGGTGTGCGACAGAAGGGTCTTCGATAAAACGCCATTCTATAAGATGCCGGTACACGTGTTATGTTTTATTTTATAGTGTATCAAAGACTCGCTGATTTCATATATCCTTTAGGACGTGGTCGAGATAAAGTAATAACACTATACGAACTAAAATAATGAGTAACAGCTTCTGTCAATAAAGTCAGAGTTCATCATAATACCCAATAGATATAATATAGTTTTGCAATATATTCCACCTAAACAAAAAAAGTTAAAATTTATTTCTACTACTAGTAACCGTTTACACTTTCATTGTGCCTCTAATTAAAGCGGCATTAGTGAACAAAAATAAACAAAAAAAAACAACGCGAATTACGACATCGGAGATTTTTTTCTTTAGTTTTATTTTGAAAGGTCATTGTCAAGCACCAAATGTTTTTCCTTAGGTTAGCGCACCAAGTGAGCACATTCCACCACCAAAATTATTTTAATAACAGCTTTTAGAGTTCACCCCCAAAAAAGTGAAATAACCGGAGATTGCTTCTAAGCGCTAAAAGAGTTGCGCAATGTACAAAATGTAATGGAAAATTTCTTTTTTATGCCATTTGATGGTACACGTGTAATATAAAACTTTCAATACTTTTTGAAAGTTCCGTTCTCCCTACACACTTTACATCGTTACGTTTCGCCTCCGATACATATGAGTTCAAGTATTTCATTGCCTTATTGGAACTTCATGCGCACACTTGGCCCAACCCTAAGCTGATAGCGTGGTGGAACCCGCGAGCTCGTAGGACGAGTCATACGTCTGTCTTCCCCCACGCGACCACGATCCCGGCCCCATAGACCCGCCCAAACAGGGCGGAGTCAGGAAATGAAAAGGAGGCCGTTGATTGGTCCGGCGAGCGTGTAGCTTCTACCACACTGTCAACGTAGGAGTGAACAAAGCATAGTTATGCAGCCATTGGCCGGCCGCAGTTTAGCAGAAATAACCCAACTCACATGGCGTACTTGGTGGTAAGGTTTTCCGCCCGTCCACAAATCTATTATTCCGGCGTCAACCCTAAGATCACTTCGATTTTTGCTAAAACAGAAATAAATATATATACTAAAACAAAAATACGTGTGCGTTTTTGTGTATTTTGCGACATATTTGAGTATACACTTACTCTTCAATGCAGTGAGCGGCTGTGAGTACAAAGTCGGCTTTGATTAAAGAGCCACCACAGAAATGTATTCCAAATCTTCGGAAACGCAATGCCACCTATGCAAAAACATTGGTCGATTTAATTTCTTTTTTGGTACAAAAATGTTATTTGAAGCACCAGAAATTTCGCTTCAAATCAGCCAGAGCAGTTTGAGTCAGGCAACTTTCACGACATACCCGGGAAATGCTTTCTTTTGTGTTAGTTCATGCAATGAATCAATTGTCGCTAGTTTCATCCTAAGTGCGAACGCAGCTGACACTGCCACCCAATGGGAGCAATCAAACCGCGTCACATTGGCCACGACCTGGTGTTTGTCCTGTTTCCGTACGTGCACTGTCATCGCTGAACCTACCGTGTACAGGGAGGGCTCAGTAACTTGCGCTATCATTACACGTCTCTGTGGTGGTGTGTGCATGTTCGTGCCTTCGACTGTACTCGGACGTACTCGGACATGTAACGAGTAAAATATATAGGAACAGATCTTTCACCCGTATTGAAAATATATGCCGATATGCTTGCACGATGGCGCATTCTTAATGGTGTTTTTGTATGTTTGTACCGCTCCTTCCACAGCCTAAACGAGACTGGCAGTAGCAGTAACTAAAATTAGGAGATATGTCTCTGCGTACCTTCCGTAATATTGTTCTTTCCATCCTAATAAAAGGTTAGAGAGGAAAAGGCAACTAAAGCCTTCGAAAAAAACAAAAATTATAACGCTCGTGTCAGTATAAAAGAATTATGCTTTTTTGCGATGATAAAAGAGTTTACTCACACTACAAGCGTTTGTCTACTGAGGCTTTTCAGTTTTGTTTTTTAAGTGTCCTTCAATCTCCAAGTACATTTTCCTTGCGTTCAGACCGAATGATATTAGACTAGCCGGTAAGGCAGCCAAAGAGTGGATTGCGAAGCACAAAGCGTGAACGCAATAAGTCTCGCCCCACACAGAAAGGAGGAAACTCTTCCTCGATTCCTCCTTTCCATTCGGGAAAGAGGGGGACCCTTCTCCTTTCTGCGGGAAGTGGCTCAGACACCCGCTCCAGTGGCGAGAGGAAGACAGAAGAGAGGAATGGAGAGAAGAAAACTGGGAGCCGGTTTTCTGCCG
>JABSTQ010002114.1:0-14221 GCA_013358835.2 Ixodes persulcatus | reverse complement strand
TTTTGTGAAATGCAACCGCCACTGTCCTACCCTTTGAGATGTAGTGGCTTAGAAGCGACGCCTTCACTCTCGCATAACATGTCTTACATGGTATCCTGCGAACTGGCGGCAGCGCGAAACTTGGGTGGCTGGGATTCGCAGTTTTCCTATTATTGCGACTGGCATTCGGTTTGGGAATTGAAAAATGACTTTCATTTCTGGTTCATTCTGGCAGTTTATAAAACGAGTCCAGCATGCATACCTTTATTAAGCGCAAATATTGAGAGATACCACCGATTTCCAACAAAACAAAGATTATATAATTACGCTGACCTACGGCGCTTAAGGTCACCACTTTTGTTCCTAAAACATTGGTGACGTCAGGTAGCACCAGTATCGTTTGATGACTTTATAACGAGGTTGCTGTCTTATTTGCGCTTTTTTAAATAAAAATTAGCATGTTTGATGATGATTACTGTTTTAATTTATCGATCCTTTACGATCCACAAGAAAAAACAAAAACAAAGGAGACCTTACAACCACTTCGTTCACATTTATCGGTATTTAATATAATCTCAGCCACTGTTTATGAAGCTCTCGTGAATGCATTAATTAAGGGCGTCCTATTAGGCAGTTTAAACATATTGTTATATTACCCTCGATAATTATGCCCGATAAATCACGAAACAACGCATGTGCAAAGGAGTGAGCAAAGTATCGGGTATCGTTAACGATGTTTCGATAAGGATCTGTTAAAATTTGTATTATCAGCTGCTTTATTTAACAGGTTGATTTATTGAAATAGCTGGCATTTTCAATCAAACTGGTATCTTAATGCAAACGGCAATCTTTATGGAGACAGGCTTCTTGGACATCAAATTTGTAGCTTTCTGTTTGTCATATTGTCACGTATAAAACTGTTCTAAATTCTTCAGTTCAGTTCAGTTCTACATTTGTCACGGGTCCGGTGACAAATGTAGAACAGAACATAAACGTTTAATGAGGGGAACTTGTGGCCACAACCTTAAGGAGGAAAGTACAACGCCTCCTGCGTCGGCGACGGTAAGACGACTGTCCCGAAGCAGCCCATTGCAGCTGCTTTTGTAGATGCGCAGTTCAGAAATGTTTTGAAACAGAGCACACAACGAAAGCCGAGAATAGACAGGGACATTTCAGAAAAAATAAACGAGTATAAACAGAAAGATGCGCCCCGAGCTTGATTTGAACCTTTTTCCTCTGCGTGGCAGCCGTGTGAGTTGCCAACACATCCACGCCGGCGGTAATACAGGGGCTGCCTGCCTGAAGCGAAAACCCTCCTGGGCCCCGGAAAGGTAGCACTTCGAGGTTCCGCAGAAGGAACCTACATAAAATGGTCAATGTTCACGAAAGGCAACCGCATCCGCGCAAACCTACGTTAAGCTGGAATTTGTTGATTAAAATGTTACCGACACGAGTGCCAACATTTGAGCTATTCGTAGCTGAACGCAGTTCAGTTCACCCTTTTGTTTGCTCTACTGGCGCTATTCGAAAGTCACCGGCACAAAGTCGGCTAATTTTGTGTTCCCGTATTCTAAATACTACCTAGAAAAGGCGTATCTGATTAAAACTTACACTTCCAATATTTTTTATAAAACGTAGAATACAATTATGGGCTTGGGGTAAAAAAAGGGGTTAAAGTTTTGTCCGCCATCTCGTTTTCTTTCTTACCTCCTTGTTTAAACGCGGACACGGCGCGGAAGATAAGGAATCGAAGCGCCTTTGCTTCAGTCCGATGAACCTAAGCTGACCGAACAAGGGCTCTGTCATATATAGGCCTTTCTAACTCACCCTTAGCAGATACTTACACATTTGAAGCGGGCAAAACCCAGGTTACTAACGTTGTAGGGTAATGTGAAACGCTCTTTGGCCAGTTGTTCGGCACTTCGTGAAGCCCAGATAAAAGCGTGATCGCGACGCTCGACACTGATTGGTCGGCGGGTGGGAGAGGAGGAGTGAGGTGGTCGATGCTGATTGGTTACGAGGAGTTAATGTGACCAAAGTGGTGGGCGAGAAAGAGTAAGGTAGGCGAGAAGGATTTCTACCACCTGCGCGCACTGACGAAGAGGAACTCGAGGGTATGAAAGGCTCTGGAATATCCCCAGGTTTATGAGCCCGATTAATGGTAGTGTCGCTTCATTCTAGATATATCTATCAAGTGTACACAAGGTACGCGTTAAGTTATCTGAAGAAGAGGGCCGTGATCGTAGGCGTCTAGCGATTGGAAGCTCAAAGTATCGCTGAACGTTCGTTATACTAGAACGTTTCAGGTATGCAACAAAATTGCCTATTGATTTGCCGAACTCTTTTATATTATGTACCAATGAAAGCCCTGAATTGTATGCTGTTGGGTGCCTCCAATCGCCAGTAAAAAAAGTAATATTCGAAAGCTTACTCAGAGAAAGCTGCTAATATAGGATAAACAAACATTTGGCTGCAGAAACCACTATATTTGGTTGTCTAAATTGCGATAGCATTCGTCATGAGACTCACGACGCAACTCCCTGTGAATATGACAACGCAAATTTTGAGTGAACACTTTGTTTTATGAATGGTTTACGACACAATCATATACGTCAAAGCGACTGCAGCGCGCCACTTTATAATTGAGCGACTCCTTCGTCTCTGTGTGTTCATTTATTTTCCGTCTGCGTAATTGTTTAATGTTCAAGGTCTTCCCCCCACCATCATTGCTGCTTGTATGTGTTGTGTTCTGTCTCTATAATCGTTTAATGTCAAGCTGTTTCACCACCATCATTCACCATATGTATTAACTAGCTCAACTGAAGCCGATGATTGCTTCGCACCTTTGCGCAAATGTGAATGTGTGCGTATTGCCGCCAGTGCTGCTCCGTGTATGCGCTGCGCGAGTTTATCTGCTTGCTAGGACGACGCCCTAGCGGACGACGTCAAGCACGATGTCTGGGACGACCTCTAGGACGATCTCTAAGGAGATCTCAAGGACGACCTATACGATCACTTTTAGGACGGCCTCAAGGACGCCGTCTAGGACGATGTCGAGGAAGACGTCAAAGACGACGTCTATGGCTACATTTAGGACGATCTTAAGAACGACCTCTAGGACGACCTCAAGGACGAAGTGTAGGACGACGTCAAATATGACGTTTATAATGACCTCTAGGACGACCTCTAAGACGACCTCAAGGACAACGTCTAGGACGACGTCGAAGACGACGTCTAAGTTCGACCTCTGAAGGGCGACCTCTAGGACGACCTTAAGAACGACGTCTAGGATGACCTCTCGAACGACCTCAAGGACGACGTCGCGGCGCCTGCGTATGCGGACGTCCTGCGTATAGAGGCGCCGTGACGCCGCGCAGGGCCTCCGCATACGCGCGCCGCATACGCACGGTGCGTTCGACGCCAGAGAGCGTATCGCGAAACCCGGGTGCGGTAGCTAAAGAATGATATCGCATTAAAAACCCGCTAAGGTGAAACCCTTTGTGGGTTTTTGTTTCGTGCCGATTTAAACAGTGTTGGATGAAAATGTAAAAGGCAGATAAGATCGGTCTTCCTCCGTTTGACAAAGACCGATCTCCCTTGTACACTGCTGGCTGCTCGTGGTAATCACCTCGTTTCCATATCTTTTTTTTTTTCAGCTGGATTGGTGAACCTGCTAGCGTATTCGGACACATTGATTAGCTGTGTCGGGATTGCTGGCATTATCAGCGTGGACACGTTTTTCTTCCTGAGGTACTGCTGTACTTCTACATTCCCTAAACACTTGAAGTCAGTTTCTTTCTTATAGTGAAATATATTTAGAATTTTAGTTGTGCTCAATACATACGCATCTTATCGTCATAATCAAAATATTACATTTAATAGATAATTAGAGAAAAATATACGGACGGATGGTTAATAAGCCCTAAGAAAAACTCTGCCTTAACGTTGTTTTACGAAACTTTCCAGTACAGCAGCATTGCACCCTCCTTGGAAAAAAAAAATAAGTATGTCGTTCTATAACAGCACAGAAGCGTAATTATTGTAGATCTATGTGGCAGAAAGCACTTCAGTGAGATTTTCGTAATTAGTCTAATTCTTGGCGGAATGTTTATTCGCTAGTCTCTCGAGACGCATACACTAATCCTTGGAGCGCTGGTAGCGCCACTGCGTAAAGTTAATCACTAGGATTTAGGTAAGTAACCGAGCGAATGAGATGAGAGAGGTAAAGTTATTCCGCAACAATAATGAACGAACAGCAATAGTGATCATGAGTTTTGAGAGGTGTGGGATTGTCGGAATTTTTCAGAATTTTTACTAGGCCAACCCATTCGCTACGCTTGTTTTTGTAGATTAAATTATGTATTATGCGTGAATGCGAGGTCGAAAATTCTGCTCATAAACACTGCAACAATAACAACGTAGCTTCCCAGCGACTACGGCAAAATGAAACGACAAACAATATTAAAAGGGAATACAAATACCGAGCGCGCATGAGTCAATAAAGATTAATAAGACGGAACGAACCTTGGCTCGAGAGCATTACTATACGGCGAGCACGGGGATCGAGATGAGTGACCCTTCCTATATCAGTTTTCTCAAATATCTTCCTATGAGAATAGATTTTACTCCACTAATTTGCCTTAAACAGCGTGCTTACAGCACCAAGTCTCCTCGTAGCGCTGCGGCAACTTCGCGTCCCAGAGAACGCACAGCTCTGCCCACACCGTCGCACATTCGTGCCGTACAGAAGGGGAGGGTATTCCGCCGGTGCACCAAGATACGGAATTCGCAAAGACAGCATAGATGGCTATTCTCACCCGTCTCACCGGCTTACATGACGATAGACGACCGCAGTCACCCCTCTCGATCCGAAGGGAAATAACCCCAGGCTCCTCAAGTCCGGCTCCTCTAATTACACAATGGCCTGACGGCGCAAATGCCGTTTGTATTTTATCGAGCCAGATGTATGCCCCAGCAAAGCATTTTGTTCGTAGCTCGTGGTGACTCGTCTGATAGTTTTCAGTAGAAAAACCCATTACAACCACAATCACGACCACGCAATCGTCGAATGCTTGGCACTGGCAGCGTCCTGAAGAGCCCGCCGTCGAGGCGCGTGCGCTGTGCGAATCAGCGTGTCAAGTCGAGAGATTTGACGCGCAAGCTGTTACGGTCGCCTTTTATGATGCTGTCAATACTAAGCGGTCGACAGTCGTCTGCTCAACGGCTCAGCACTTTGACAGCAAGGCACCCTCGAAGCAAGAAGGAAACTTTCGTCTTCACGCCCATTCGCTCAAAAATTCGAATCAAGGTTCGGCTCTGCGATGTCCTAGTGCCCTCTGGGCAAGAAGCACACGAGCGTGGTCGCCGTAAAATCTTGTTGTTTTTACAGCGGAGATGTAAAGGGCTAGGTTCCCCAGGATCGTGTCCGTGGAGAAATAAATGTTAACACAACACATGGACAGCTACCGCCACCTATGAGCGACGGCGGCAACCCTTCGAGCCTATCCACTCTGGCTTGCCGACTTGCGGCCGGCCATCACTTGATTTACACCATAGTACAACTACGCTGGTCATTCTTCTTCACCAGAGTGGAAAGACTGAGTTGTTGTTTTTTGTCTGTTTATTTTGCAATTTTTTTACATTATATTAAACGTATGCCAGTTCCATAACCAAGCGAAACTTAGACGAAAACAGCCATGGCTATTCTAGATGTGAGTCTATAAAGTGTAGGAGCGTCACTAAGGAACACTTGCCACATTTCGCGAGCAACAAACTCATTCTGAAGTGTCAATGCTCTCTCTGGATCATAAAAAAGGCTGGGGCATCTTTTTTTAAAGAATATCCAATATTGCAATTACTTCAGTTAACTTGGCACAACACATGTTTCGACTCCGCACGTCATTTACGCGGGAACACTAAACGAGTAAGCGGTGAAGCTCAAACGCTGATCGCTCGGCTCAGACGGAGTGTTCTTTCTTTTCCTTAACAATTTCGTTTGTCATTTACTTAAGGCGACTGACTCTGCTGTTCGCACTGGGCAGGTGTAGATGACCTGCGATTATTTTGAAAGTTTAGGACTGTGATTTTCGGTTATCAAGATTGAAACAATAGAAAAACCCCTTCTCTTCTATAAACTGCGAAGTTTAGTGTTTTTGGGTTGAGATATTTTTCATATGTCATCACACAAAATGGTCACATTTAAAGTAATAATTCTTATGTAAATTGAAAGCAAGCTCATGTTTCGTGCAATATTGCGGCTGATGTACTTCTTTGCTGCCTAAATGTAGCACCGTTTTATTTAATGGCTGCAGTTTATTGCTAATTGTGCGTTATTTACACTTTACACATCGCAGAGTGTAACATCTCAGCAATTGGATACACTTAAATTATTACTGTATTCTTTATTTACAATGAGGGAAACGTGAGAGGAAGAAGGATACTTATCAATTTTGATGAAATAGGAAACCCAAGTGATCTAATTATGTTAGGTTGTTCGCAGCTCTTGTCTGGTTTCGGCTTCCAGACCTATCAACTATAATTTATTGTTGTTTGCTTTCGAAACAGGAGGCGCTGCATTATTCATGTCGAGCAACACACGTACTTGTCATTCATTGTTAGTTTCGAGAGGCATTAATAAATTTTTTGTGAGGTTTTATCTTTAGAATCCACAACATCTTCACTAGCAAATTGCCATTACCTTAGTAGTGGTTAGTACACCGGCAGAATTTATTCAATTACATTTTTGGTGCGCAATCAGAGCGCACGTTCAATCTAAATACAAAGCAATAATTTATTTCAGCGGATTTCTGCTTGCGTACGGCCTTCTCAAGCAGAACAGAAACAGATGTCTAGTGGCTGCAATCGCCTGCGTTCGACGTTTTATCAGGTAAGACCGGTCGCAGGAGTTCATTGATTGCTAACCAATTACTGCGGCAGCCAGGGAGTTAAATAATGGTATCAATCTCTAACCATGAGATACCAGGTCAACATCCAATGGGCTAGTGGGCATCTCGTTAGACGCGAAGGCAATGTTTTAGGGTTCACTCAAGTTTTTTTTTTTTTTCTGTTGTGATTATTCAGCGTGCAGGAGCACTGGTGAAACTAAAGGTACATATACTGAAACTTTAGTTTGTGGTATTCTCGCTCACCGCTTGTTCGGAGAAAGGAGCCGACTTACCTTTAATCATCGAGCCCGGTGTTCCGTGGCTCACGCTGCCATGGCTTTACTGTCCTGTCCTCCGTCACGCACCTGGCGCCCCGTGCTTTGGCCCCGCGCTCGTTTATTGGGTGCCGTCCGCATCGTCGCCGAAGTTCTCAGAGAGTCCATGCACACCAGCACCCATCATCTTGAAGATCAGCGCGACTCGCAGTCAGGGGTCCCTCGCGTAGCCGCCTGCGGACAGCTCGAAGGTATCCTCCGCTCCCCCAGTCAGGTCTTCTAAGGCGTTCGACGGGCTGCACAACTGCTGCTGCTCGTAGCAGCCCAGGTATCTGGCGTAGCCCTTTCCAGCAGGGTGCCCTAGAACTTGCCCTTGGCCTGGGAGCGGCATCCGAGCAGGGGTGCTATGTTGCGCTTTTTGGACTCCCAGGAGACTTGGAAGAGGGAAGTGACGTCAACGACTAGAGAAACGCAGATTGGATGTTGACAGAAGAAAACAAAATCAACATCCAATCTGCATTTGCTGCGTTGTTGACGTCACTTCCCTCTCCCTAGTCTCCTGGGAGTCCAAAAAGCGCAACATAGCCCCCCTGGCGTCCGTCGCAGATGATGTTCTTCTCGCTCATCATGACTTTGCTCTACCGGGCCCCAGACAAGCGGTGGGCCCCACGTCGGTGCGCCATATGTGGTATTCTCACTCACCGCTTGTTCGGAGAAAGGAGCCAACTTACCTTTAATCATCGAGCCCGGTGTTCGGCAGCTTACGATGCGATGGCTTTACTGTCCTGTCCCCCGTCACGCGCCTCGCGCCCCGTGCTTTGGCCCCGCGCACGTTTCTCGCGCGCCGTTCGCATCGTCGCCGGCGTGCTCAGTGTCCGAATTCCCCACAAGTTTCAAACTAACTTGTGTTTATTAAGAGCTAAGACAAGCCGGCGCACGTTATGTTGGCGTTTTGGTGTGCAAAAAAGCCCCGGCAGTTGCCGCCGTGGCGGTAGTGAAGGGACAAACAGCGAAGTGTAGGTAGGTTTGAGCAACGCAACTATGTCCCGGATTGTAGTTCTATCGTCAACGAAGCCATGCCCGTGCTTCTGCACTTTACCAACTCCCAAAACAAAAACCAGTGAAGTCACTTATGCTTAAAGCCCGACGCGCAAAAAAAAAAAATTCTTTCTGGCAGAAGATTTCTCTCCTTTACTTCGTTTCGCCCTTATATATTCTTCTCACTTCTTTACGTCCTTATCGCATGCTAAACATCTAAGCAGCTTATAACCCACAAATCTGAACAACAAGGATTAGTCACACTGGCAGGAAATGAGCACCGAAAGGGGCTGATGCGATCGTTTCCCTCGGATTCGTGGATCGCTCTTCGGTCTATACTATGAAGAGCTCACGAGTTGTTGTTGTCGTTTTTAATGCGAAAGAATTATCTGTCCCATGGAGCGCGCAACCACTGTTGTCTGTGACCGCGAAAATACGGCTCCTAACTTCCCTCCCAAACGGCAGTTAAAGTGGCTTGGGCCGACGCGTCGTAGTTTTAAGGAACGTCACCCCACAGAGAAGCCCTCTTCCTGGCGCTCCGACCCGCACGCCGGTAAAAGGAAGAGGGTGGTCGGTCGGCCTCCGCAGAAGTCGCTAGGCCGGGCTCACCGGGGCGCGCAGCTTGTAGGAATACGCTATTTATAATAATGGCATTTCTACTCGTAAGCAGTCCTAAGTGTTCTTTTGTAATTTTTTTCCGAGAAGGACCATCTATTCTTTTCATTCCTAAGCTGCCAGTACGGTGGAAGCTACGTGCACGCCGGACCAGTCCTATGTTCATCTCTACACACGTGATTACGCTTCCGCCCATGCACACGCGCGGGAAGAGGGGTCAGGTGATGAAAGGGAGGCGGGTCATTGGTCCGGAGAGCGCATAACTCTCACCGCAGTGTCAGCTCAAGGTTAAACGGAGACTACATGTGCATATATATATATATATAAATACAGGGTGTCTCACAAAAGGTGGACAAATTTGATATTTCGAGAACTACGCGTCGCAACAAGAAAAGGCTTGTTTCGTTTTGGTCCTGGGCCAGGGGCCTATTTAGGAAAATTATTAAAGTCACGGATAATTAGGTTGTTAATTAATTTTTCCGTAATGAAATCTTTTAATATTGTGTTTAAGGGGATGGCTTCCATTAGAAAGTTCATCTGCATCATCGAAAAACACTAAATCAACAAATTGCAGAACGATAGAAGACACGCGAAGCATTTTATGGCGTTCTGAAAAACCGCAGAAAATCGACGGGTTTTTAAGATTCGGTTTGCTATGTGAGCGCATCATGGCCCCGGCGGCACCGCTCCCCGTGGAAAAAGATAGTGCAACCAACCTCTGCTGCGCTGTCATCGCGCGACGCAGCAGAGGCTGGTTGTACTATCTCTCCACGGGGCGCGGTGCCCCCGGGGCGCGTATAAGCAAACCATATCCCGTACAGCACCTGGCCACGCCCCCTTGTCACGTGACATGACGCCACTTCCGCCAAAGCAAAATGTTATCTCACGTGACATGACGTCACTTCCGCTTTAAAACGAAACCAGTTGTTTTATTGGTTTGTGAATTGTCACGTGACATGACGACACTCGCGCTGCTTTGGCAAGGCAAACATGGCGCCCGCCGCCGCCTGAAACACGAAGCCTACGTGGTCGATCATCGATGCAGTCGCGGCTGAAGCTTGAAACGAGAAGCCTACGCGGTCGACGCAGTCGCGACTGAGACGCTATAAACGCGGTGACGCGAGGGACTCAACACTTGGTGACACAACTACGCGACGCCCGCAGTATGTGACGTCTCGCGTCGTGCTTCTGCTGGAGTGCGTAAGAGGCGCAAGTACTTCTTTTAGCGTTCCCAACTCGTCGCTTGATAAGAGCGAAGCAACGATACTACCAACGCCAACCGCTGGTTTCCGAAGTCGAGCCTTCTCTCGATGTCGCCGCTGGTGTAGACTTTATTCTTGCTGAGCAGGTTCGTCGCCGACGCGGCGGATGTGAAGCATGCCACGCATGAACGCTTGCCTTTTTCGATACAAAAATATTCTTTGTCGTCACGAACGCTTACGCTGACCCCAGAGCTCAATTTGAAGTATTGCCAGCATTTTTATTTCGCCTGTACGTTGTCATCGCATCACCGTCACTCGCGGCGACGCAGATCTTCGTGCTTGCCTTCTAGCGGTGCCGCGGCTCTCCCGACCCAAAATTAATGCGACTATATCTACAGCTGCTCGACGCTCGAACCGCAAATTGGGGAAGTGGTAGAGATTAGCTTAGTACCGTCACAAACACTCGTATGACGATAGGCATGCCCAGTGGAACTATGAAGAGAAAAAACAAGAGTGCATACTTTGAACTCGAGAAGTTTTTATTTCACCACATTAAATATATTGTTGCAATGCAGTGCTGGTCTCAAAGAATGCTATTTCCTCAGTCCCTTCTAAACAACCGAGGCCTTTATGCGATGCACATGCATGCAAAAATCAACAGTGTGAAGACATGGGAACGATATGGCTATGAGCTAGCTGTAAAGCAAAATGGCAAGTTCACACTGAAAAGCAACAGTTTACATAAACATTAAAAGAAGTTGACGAATGGAAATAATAGTTTCTCTCGAGAACTAGGGTAAAGTAAACGGGCATGTCGCACGAAACGTATAAGGCACATGAAAGTTGTCGTAACTTTGGAAGCTACTATAGCTTATTCATGTAAAAGCGGCTTCACACACTTGCAACAGCTTATGACCAGAGTGGCCGACCAGTCAGTCACAAGAGACTTAAAATCGGTTTCAAGCCATTCCTTTCGTAAGCAGTTGCAGGTGAGTGAAGCAGCCTTAACTTGTGACACCTTCCGCTGTAAACACCAATTGTAAACAATGAATTAACCTCTCCTGTTCTTACTTAATTTGCACCATGTCGGAATTTCACACCACACTTGTGTGCATGTGAAATTGTGTGTGCATGTGAAAAAATGTGAAATACAGCCCAAAACCGACACGGCTGAAAAATAATCGGAGATTTAAAAACTCGTGTCGGATTCAAAATTGCACCCAACAATCCTGGACACGGAGCAGACGTTCGATTGCATTTGTTCGAATGAGCAGCTGTGTTTTTCCTTTCATTAATCTAGACAGTTCGAATGGATGTAACCTCTGCAATACGCTGTGGCAATGAGCATAAACAGGGGAGGTGCCCAGCATTAACACCAGAAGAATGAAAACAGGTTAGAGAGCAGCTGGACTTTAATTCTACTTGCTGGCTCATGAGTTCGTGGACGACGACACGAAGCATGCAGTCTTCTGCCGCGCATGTGAACCCTCCGTGTACGCCCCTATTTCAATATATTTTTTTTTCTCCGCTTTTGAAGAGACTTAGGGCTAAGGACATTGGTAACTGGTCACCGGTTCAAACTCAACAAGTGCTTCCGGCGAGTCTGTGCACGACTACATTGCCGTGCTGCGTCGTGTCGCTCAGCACTGCGAGTAGACATCATTTTCGTACAAGCTTTGTGACCGGTTAGTTTGTGGGGTATACTAGGAAGCCATTCAGCGACACCTTCTCACCACGCCAAATCTCACTTTCGCTGGGGCTCAACAACTTGTGATTGCTGCGGAGCATGCCACAAACGAGAAACCCCACACTTCCGGGCTCCAGAGACGGCGGAGGTTCGCCAAATTGACAAACACGACCCACATAAGGCACGAAACGGTTCATCAATGCCAAGCCACAACCCTGGCGCAGGGAAGACATCTCCGAGTACAGCTAGAAAATCTTGCGAACGACGCAAGTACCTATAATTTTGAACATGCCATTTCTGTGGTGGAAAGGGACACATCCTACATGCCTGCCGCCAGTAGTTGTCCAAATCCAAGCACCACGCTCCGGAAGCGGGATCCAGTCATCGTCTGTAATCATTGAACCGGGGCAGAAATCGTCGAAGTTCAAGTAAATGAAATTCCCATCCGCATAGATGGTGATGCTTGGTCCACACTTTTTCTAAAGAGAATGTGTCGTCTTGGAACGGCAGCATAGATTTAAACCTAAACTGCTCTCCGGACGTATTCACAATGTAAGTTGGTGGTTCTGGGAAGTGTCAATATTTCCACGCGGTTCAGGGGAAAGGAGCGTAAGCCACCGTTGCTGACCGTGAAAAGACGTGGACCAAACCTGCTTGAAAGGAACCGGTTTGAAGTGTTTGATAAGCTACGGTGATGCGTGAGCAACAGACCTTTCCGGTAACATGTGGTACCCCCAGCGTCTACTTTATGCTTTGCGACGTTCAGATGTATGGCACGAGGAATTATCCAAGAAGCGAAGACGAAGTTCACGTTTGTTTAACAGTTCGTGATTTCAGAACGCGGAGGGGGCAGAAGGAGAGAAAAACAGAGGGTGTGATGACCTTTTTTTTTTACCGCGTTCGAGCCGGCACGAGCGTACATACGAAGAGCCCCACAATTCCCCTCGTTGCACGGTCTCTTGGCATTTTCCGGAAAGGTCTATTGCTCATTCAGAAAGCGAGAGCGAGAAGATGACAAATTGAAACACTCTTTGTCGAGGCTTGAGAAAGGACGGACTTGCTCTTGTCCAACGTCTAACACAACACAAAGCACTACTATTCAAGGTGTCCTTCAATTAGCCGAGTCACTCCCACAGACTCAAGGACTGCCGAAAGAATTTCCAAGGGTCTTCGAGTAAGGACTTGGCGGACCCACATACACTTTCGTACTAAATCTAAACTTCAAACCTAAGTACCAAGACCTCCACTTGTTCCTTTGGCACATGAGCCAAAGGTGTACTACACCATCACGCAACTCGTGCAACAAGGAATTTTGCCCCCGGTGCGGAACTCTGCATGGGCTACGCCCGTTGCACTCGTGGGGAGGTCAAACGGCGTGACATGGCTATGTGTAGGTTATGAACGCATCATTAATCCAGTCTTGAAACACAAGTCGTACCCACTGCCAACAGCAGAGCAAATGGTGACTTAACTTGTAGCACAGTCCTTTAGTACGCTCTTGGTCACAAAACTTCTCTGTAACGCTATAGAAGGGCTTGGTAAGCGACCACGTGTGGCACTGGGGTTGACAAGGAGCCAGAAAGTTGTCAATCTAGCCAGCACCACTGAGAACTGGGCATCCAGGACGTGCTATTGTAGTTTCGAACCCACTCTGAATGAGCCACCTTTATGTCACGGTGACGCATCAATGCACTGACAGCATTTCTCACACGTCTAAGTGTCTTTGGCTCTGTGCCCTGAGTCAACTGATCAAACTTTAAAACCTTCATTTCAGGTGCCAATTGTAAACAGTATGAATGTTATATTCGGCGGCAACACTTATAAGAACACCGTGAAGTGACGTCGCTCCCCACGGCCACCCTCGCTCGGATCAAGTATTGTCAGCGCCAGGAAACCACGAACATTTGATCAGACTCTCTCAACGAACGTCGCAGCATCCTGTTCACTGCACCGTTCTTTTAACCGAAATTCATTGATGAAATGCATTTAACCCCAGTATGCGTTCAATTAACGACGAGGAAGTTTCTGGACCCCTGAAGATGGACGACTCCGCTCATCACGGATGAATTATAAAGCTTTCTCCTGGTGGAAACTGAAGTTAGTAGTTGGAATGCCTCGAATCCTACTTCGAGGCTAAGAACATCACAAGCTCTGCAAAGTAGCAAGCCGTCTTCCTGGCGTTCTGCATGAATAAACCTACGACACCGTACGAGCCCTGCTCGCACCCAAAAAGCTTTCGAAGGTTGAGTTTGAGGAGATCATCAAGCGCCTCAATGAACACCACGACCCCAAGCCAGCGAAAATGCTCGGTCGGTTAAAATTCTATCATAGGAACGAACCGAACTAGGACGGGCTCCACCTCTGAGTATGTGGCCGCACTTCCTCCGCGATTATCAACTTATCAAGAATTAGCATCATCGAAGGTCGCACCGAGCTATCGACACAAAAGACGTATCGCCACGGGGGTGACGGCGAGTCTAGCAGTGGAACGGGACAGGTTTTGTTCACTTTGGGATATCCCCCAGAGTATGTCACACATCC
>JABSTQ010002113.1:0-55327 GCA_013358835.2 Ixodes persulcatus | reverse complement strand
GATTGCCCGTTCCCATAGCTCTATTTTGCGGCCAATGGGGGATACTCTAAAAAAAGAAGAAACCCGAAAAGTTGTGCTAACAATAAGTTAAACCTGTCGTTTGTGTGAGTCGCGTCTTATTGTACGAGTATATCGCTGCACTCTAACCAGGCGCAAGAGTAAGTCACTGTACCAGTCCCGAACCTGTCTCGCCTTATTGACGTATAAAAAACTAAATAAGAAGAAGCCTGTCACAAGCAATGCCTTTCTTGCCCGAAAAGTGGTCAGCAATTTAGTCTGGCACTATTGTCTCACTATGGACCAACATGGCAAGGAGCAGTATTCCATGTTGGATGCTGATACCTTACTTGATGAGTAACAACAGTCAACACACACGAGGCATCACATGTCGGCGTGGGGAAAAAAAAAAAACAGTATGCCCTTCCTTCCCCCCCCTCCCCTCCCCTCAAATGTGTCCCCAGCAAATTTGTACCGTCACGCAGTCCGCTTAAATAGGGAGTTTCAGCAAGTCGCTTTTGGAGCACACGGCTCCCAAATCAGGAATGGTGCATGCAGCTGCGGCGTTCCGTGAAACCGTGCGTAAAATCTAAAGCGTTTTAGCAAATGGTAACACCCGTGCAAACATTTAAATTATGATGATTATTGAGTTTGACCGGCAGCGTCATCTCGTAGTAAACTTTGAAACGTTTTGCAGCGTACAAATATGTAGCTTGCATTTCACGGCGCACACCGTTGTAAGCAAGACGGCCGACCTAACATTTACCAGTGAGAATTTCAAGAGTTACGAAGATAAATAGAGTAAATTGTGTCCGAACGACCACTAAGGTAGTTAATTTGTCCCTGCTCTCTTAAAAATGACTGCGCGTCTACTTACACGCAAACGACTGTAAGAGCCAGTCTCTGCGATTCACGAAATCAGCTCGGCAAATGATGAGGCGGAAGATCTGTTTCGACCTCGAAATTAAGACTGCGCTCTGGTATTACGCGATGCAAGCATGACGCTTTGCATTGCGCAGTGCCACAGCGAAGACTTCATTTTTAGGTCTAAACGGACGTTCCGCCTTATCATTCGCTCAGCTGATTTCGTTGATCGCAGAGATTGGGTAAGTAAACGCGCAGGCATTTTTTGGAGTGTCTACTCTCGAACTTCAACGATCAACTACGTCGTGTACTGTAGAGCTTCGCCTGTTCGCGGGCTCCACGGCAGCGCGTTAGTCCGGACCACGAATATTTTATCACACGCGTATTTTACAGCATTCACGATCGCTTACAATTGTGAGTAGGCTTAGAAATCATTTGATTAGACATCTCAGTCGAAGCAAAAAGCAGCAGGATAGCAAATCACCTCTCGCTGTGGTAAGTCTGAAGCTCGGCTGGGCCCAACGGCTCGGCCGGCGCAGAGCCGTATATGTAGAGAGTTTGGCCGTTCGTTGGGAAGTATAGGAGACAAATAAGGAAGCCCCATTGGCCGAAAGCGGGCTAGGCGTGTTCCAGGGCGTCTTCAGAAATTTGAATGTGACCAACCAGAAGCCGGAAATAATACCCTGGCGGTGGTCGCCAGAAACAAACCTGATAACTGCATTGGAGTAACTCTCGGTGACTGAAAATATGGTACACGTGATGTTTCAATCACGGTCATCCAAAATGATGGTGGGAGAGTGCGACTATCGGAACGATCGACATAATCCGTACGCCAAGCGCCGAGGGCCGGGAATCTGCCGTCCGAGCGGTCACACTCTGTCCGAGCAAACAGAGTTGAGCGGCGCATTCGTTTCTTACATCTTTCTGCATGATCATGATCAAAACAACACGTGCACTCTATTTTCAACCACAAAGAGTTACTACACATCACTCTTACACGCTTATCAAAACCATATACGAACATATACCTTCGATCAGAACTGTTTCTCGCTACCACCGCTAGGGGATTCTTTTCGGCCTCTGGTTGGTCAATAGAGCATGCCAAGCCCTCTTTCCGAGTCTGCCGCAAGCCCTGGCTCTGCTCGCACCTCCCATTGACCAAACTCTCTACATATACGACTCTGGGCCGGCGGAGCGGACCGCCATCTTGCATTTTCCCCGAGTCGTCAACGATGTTGGCTGCGTTGGGGTGACGACTCCAGCGGCTGGAGTGGGAGGGACGAACGAGAAGCGCCTCCTGAATACCCGAACGACTCACGCGCGCATGAGCAGTAGCGCCGGCGATGCGTTCGAGGACCAACCAGTTGTGTCAAAACGACTCACAAAAACTCCATAAAAGGTTTTTACGTGTAGAAAACACAAAGATCACCTTTCAATTTGGAACTTTGATGGCATGGCGTCATAATCGCCCTCCTTTCGTTGAAAATTGGCGACGATAGGCACGTAGCGTACCAGATGCACAGTACACATTTGTATTCTGAGTTTGGTGATTAGTAACAAAAAAAAAGAAAATAACCGATGGTCCACTTTTCTATCTCGATTTCAGGCTCTAAACGTGCCAGTTCTCAGCACACGTGTGCCTATCCCCAAGGTACGTGAATCTCTTCATTATTCTTTGACCGGTTTTATGGTACAGTGCAGCAATTCTGCTTACTTAGAAAATGCAGGGTGGTTCTATATCTGAATTCTCACTTGGAAAAGTATTCCGGCTTACCAGGAGGCAACTCTTATTCTCACCATTCGTCTTAGGATAAACGGATACTGATCTCGCTCTGAAATATATTTATAAGTACAGGGCACAGGTATGTCTCAAACCAAACTTTCCTGTAAAAAAACAGAACTCATTATCTTTGGTCTCTAGATTCACTTGAGCGATTACAAAACACCGGTTTATTTGTGCGATTTGTATTGGTGCAGTGTATTTATTAGCAAATCTGGATAGCGACCAAGCGCTTCTCAAAAAAGGCGCTGAACACCGCAAAATAATATTGATCAATGTTTGTCACCAAGTTGTGGTTACCCGCAAAATGCAGCGGATGAATCTGTGCGGAAGTTCCTCTGGTTTTGTCAACATATTGTCAGAGTCTGATGGGTGTACCGATACAAAACTTACACTGTCGTCACGACAGCTTTCATTATGGTGGTGTGCTGCTGAGCGTGTGCCTTATGCAGCATACGTTTTTGACCACAGAACTCACTTTTTTAGTAACGAACAAGTGGCACTGACCACTAGCATGGTGCAACCCCCGATTAGCAGCTGGTGTCGGAAAATGTGTTTCTATATCGCGTCGCTTCTCGTAAACTGACTTTTAAACTACCTCGCGACTGCTGCGGGTTAGGGGTAGGGATTGAATAAAGATTCCATGGGTTTCATTCTCATCCCTAACCGTTTCGTTCTGGATGAGCTGCGTGGTTATGCGCGTTAACGAGCGCAAGCTAGTAGTGCTACTGCCCTGGCCGAAATTTCTCATCAACGGCTGAGACACTAGACGCCCATTGAGGCTGGCAAACTTCCATCTGTCTGAACAGACACACTACACAATTGCCACCTGGCGCGCACAACAATATATGATTGCACACAAAGACATTAATCACGTTTATTTTTCTTCGTTTCAACGACATTTTGTGCACCCACACTTCAAAAGTAGTATGGCCACCGTGGAAAGAAAATCCTTAGTTTGGTTGCCGGCCTGGGAACCGAGCGCTGTGATCGCCATTGACTCATTATCAGTTATATATTTTGCTATTGGTTACTGCACAGCAGTTGTACAAAAAAAAAAAATCAAACTTATTTGCATGGCATAACAAATACGCACTAGGCGCTCGTATCTGTTCATGATAAAACTCTGAACAATCGTTAAATTTTAAGCTTTGACGCTAAACCATAAACTTCCGTCACACGAACCGTACTGCAAAACGAAACATAAACTCTGTAGATCCCAGTTGCTAAGGTAGAAACTGCGCTCAACTGGGCGTCAGCCGCTTTAATGAACTCCAAAAATAGTCATCAGAAGCCACAATACGGAAACGGGAACAGCGGAACCAATATCTGTTTAATTTTGGTCGGTGATCTTGACGTTTTTGCGCGCATAACTCTCTATGCAAAGGTGGGTGTTGAACTGGCGCTCGGGAACAAAACGAAAGTAAAGTATCCACATGAGAGGTCAACCAGCAAGCATGCAGCATGCTCTCAGTCGGCCCGTTTCAAATGACCGAGATGCTGGGTTGAAGACGAGAAATACCGCAAAAAACAGGTCGAAAGATGATTAAGCCGCCTCGGTGGCTCCGAGGCGAGAGCGCAGGCCTACGGATCCCCATGTGGCGGGTTCGAATCCCGACCGAGGTGCCCGCAATCTGACGGAGGCTTATTGCGGAGGAGGCGCCGTGTAACCGAGCTTTCGGTTGCACGTCAAACGATCCCCAGGTGGTCCAAATTAATCCTCAGTCCTCCGCTGGGGCGTGCCAGATGCCCGTCGTTGGTTTGGCGCGTAAAACCCCCAAATTTTTGAAAGATGATTAAAAAAAAAAAAAAACGGACAGAAAAAAAGTAATTCTCCCCGAGGAACATCCAGCTAGAGTGCTTTTCAGCTTATGATCGAGCGCAGCAGACCCAACGAGCCAGCCCAGCACTGTGCACGTCGTGTCTGCACGCCCCTCTCGAAGGTCACGTGACACTCACACGACGTTGCATTGGCTTCGATGGCTCGTGGCAGCCTTGGAGTCCATGGTGAGGTGCAACGAAGTGTACCGTGTGATCAGTGTCCAGGCGCCTGATCTTTTATGTGAGACGCCACCCCTAGCTTTACATTGCTGCTCCAGTCTTGTCGGCTCTGGGTTCCTCCGTGGCTTTCTGGAACAGCAGAACAAGCACCCCCAAGCAGCACATCGATTTTTGTTTTAGTTTTGGTGAACAGTTTACTCGCTTTTTTCCTTGTAAAGTATTGTCTAGCCCATGCAAAGCAAACAAAAAAAACCTAGATTTTGGTATTCTAGCATAGTAAGCTAGCTCCTCCGAACCGACTTTCAGAAGCCAGGTATAGGTGGGCGTAGACGCGACATTGATTTATTTGTTACAATGTTCCTGGCTTGTCTCTTCATCCTTGACCTTTATTTAGATAAAACAGCGCTAGTGGAGCCACCCTTCGCCACGCTCAAAAACAGGCGCAGATCTGATTTCATTACGCCGAACCGTTCTCTGGTGAACCGGTAATCGCCACGTGAGATTGTGATTTTGTTCCGGTTCGTGCTCAACATCAAATGTCCCATTACGTTATCGGTTTTTGTCCGGTTAGATAAAAAAAAAAACGGCTTTGGTGGGTTTGTTGGTTTGGGTTCAGGTTCTGTCCCACTCCGCACTTTTTTGTTTCTTTTGGTATATACCGGACATCCGAAGCACTACTTATCCCCCCATGATGTACTACCCACAGCTTGCTTGCATCCGGGCAACCCGGACCCAGGCCACATGGTGACAACCAAGGCCCGCTACAACCCGGCCACGGGCGAGTGCGAGACCACCCCGTCGGTGACCGGGCCCGACGACTGCCAGAGGTTCGCCACTAAAGCAGACTGCAAGCGGGACTGCGAACTGTAATGACGAGAACTGACGAAGACGCCCTGCTGTGACGGTAGAAATAAACCGAGTTGCAGTCCACGAGTGTCGTCTAAATTCTTCTCCAGATCTGGTAACTTACTCACGGGGAACGCGCGTCAGGAGGGTACAATCGATAAAGTACCAAGATAAAAAATTACCTATGATCTGCGAAGTCTTTTAACGCTTTGGGTGCAGTATATAAAGAAACCGTGAAATAAATTTCGATCCGGGATAAATTGGGATTATTCTAATCGCAAATTGTTTAGTGGACAAAAAATATTAAGATTGGAGAACCCTCAAGTACGTATTATCTTTTGTTTTGCCAGTTTTGTTCTTTTTTTTAATGTTAATTTTAAGATTGTCCGATTATAGCTGAAGACACACAAAACGGTAATAATTCTTGATTTTAATAGAAATATACAGCGCTTTCAGGGAAATATTTATGGTCCACACGACCTTTGCAAAGTCTTCTCAATGAACCTAAAAAAGAATCGACACTTTCCTGCATTCCTGAATCTCAGGTTTGAGTATCAAAATCTGAGCGACAAGCGTCTGAATCCCACTCAACGAAGATGGAATCCTTGCACTGTTAGCAAAAATAACACGCCCAGACCTGTAAACCGTTGTCCCATAGCGGACACGTCGAAACGTGTTCGTTTTACACACAGCCATGCGTGTTATTCGCCTACACACGAGGTGCCATGTAAACTTGACACGCTACACCGTGTCTGCTTTCCGAGAAACACGGTCCAGCGTGTTACTTATGAAACATGGCGGCCAGCAGCCGAGAACAGGCGAGAGACGATCCCAGCGAGCCGCGCGCCTTTCAGCCGAATTGAAAGCACACACTGTTCTCGTTCAATGTCTTTTATACACAGTAAACAGTCTCCAAGCGGCGGACGCAGCTACGTGCAAAGGTACGTACGTACAGCTGCAACGGAAAAAGAGTAGCACAAGTGACCGATGACCGGAGCGGCAAAATCCCGACACGCGGCGCAATTGATCTCGAGCACACCGATAGCGAGAGTGCCAGTCACGTTGCATGTTTCAACGTGGGGGTGGCCTACAGAAAATTAAGGGATAAGATAACTGTCAAAATGCGGGCCTTAGGATGGGCTGCTTTCTGCCGGCCACCCCCGCGTTGAGGCATGGAACGTGACTCACTCTTGCTATCGGCGCGCACGGGAACAATAGCGCCGCGTGTCGCGATTTTGGCGCTCCGGTTGTCGGTCACTTGTGCTACTCTTTTTCCGTTGCAGCTGTACGTGCGTCGTCGGCGGTCGGTGGCGTCGGCAGCTACGACGGAACAAGGAACCGCTAGAAAGAAAAACGAATACCGAACTTACATGGATAAATAGCTCGAGCAAACTATATGAAGTCGGGCGGTAACTTGCGCCACCTAGTGAGATTTCTAGCAGCCAGTGAAAAAAAAAAACAATCAGGAGTTTGTTAATACGCTGAGAACTATTAAGTAGACAGCAACCCTACATACATCACAGACCGACACAAACACAAACACAACACCGACACTGCGCCCGACGCTTCCTACTAACATCCTTTCTTCCCGCGGCGTATATAAGCTTGACATGTGCGGGTGAGCTCTTTGGTCGCTGACCGTTACAGATTTATAGATGAAGACACAAAACACGGCACAATGGACAGCCGTATGTAAGAACTGCTTGCATTTAAAAAGTGTGGAGGCAAAATCTGTAAAATTAATCCGTTGCGAAAAACAACGATGTATTAACAATACATCTTAAACCGGCCATGAAAAAGTTAAACTTTTGTTATTTTCATGCTCGACCAGTGTTATGAGCAGTCCGACTAGCTTAAATCAGATAAAAAAAAGAAATTTTAGGATTTTATCATTATGTGTTCAATAATCAATGGAAATTATCCTTGCGCAAAACATTTTTTATATAAGTATTTGTGAAGGACATCCGCCCAACACTTCACTTCCGCTAGTTGTAGTACGCGTACGGGAGCAGAAGCCTTTAATTTTGGGGCGTTTTGATGCAGTTTGTTGTCGTATGTCGTGTCGGTGTCGAGTGGAGCGGTGGGGCTTGGGAGTTTGTGACCGGTGTTATTCGTGATCACTAATGTGGCGCTGATGCGTTTTTTTATTTTTTTTTTATACCGCCATTACCCCGAACATTGAAAATTCACGGGCGCGTGGCACTGCATTATGTTGAATCGCGAGCTCCTTCGTTGAATCGCGAGCTCCTTCTCTGTTGTCGTTTTTCTGGTAGCACTCGCGGATACTGCAAGCGTTTAAACTAGAGTGCCTCAATGTCCTTCTGTTTAGAGTGATGCCATCGTTTGTAGTACCCGATGCCGACAGCACGCGCTCACGGGGAAAATACAAAGAAATTGCAGGAAACAAAATGTCGCCGTAGCACAGTCAGCGCCACGAGCGCGTGCAAGGACACGCCCTTCCACGCGCTTCAGAACAAAAAATAAAAATAAGCGTTCGAAACAAAATGGCCAGATGTCATCACACCAAGCAAAGCGCACATGAAAGTACCCTAGTTTAAACAGTGTGCACCGTCTCGCCTACATCCGCGGTGACGTGCTCGACCTGTTGAAACTTATTGTTTCTGTCATTTTGGAGTACACAAGGCAGTTATCTCGCTGCTCTGGTTTCGGTAATAAAAGCAAGGCAAACCGCTCGTAGTTCCCGCCCTCAGTACACGTTGGACATCTTTTACACTTTGACACCGCATAACTGGATGAACGAGGATTTACATTTACTTCAGAGGTCACTCGCGCCGCTTCCTCACCGTCGAGTAGCAGGATCAGCAGCTGACGACAAGCCGCGGATGAAAGGCTTGGGCATCAACAGCCCAAGTGCACTCGGTGCCGATGCGGGCGATGCGGGTTTCTGTCAACCGGTAGCCCAGCACAAACCGTGACCGTTCCAGCTCTTCGTCATGACATGGTGTTGCAGAGAACAGGGTATAATACAACTACACGGACCACCGAAGCGAACGCACTGTTATCGTAAATCTTGGCTTGTGGTTGTGCCTTTGTAGATCATCTTATTCGTTTTGCTGGAGACGAAAACGACGGGCATAACAAAATCGTTTGCATATTCCGCATACCTCGCAGAAGAATTTACCCAGTCCCCTTGCGAAAAGCGCAAAACACGGAGTCCGCACCGTCCTGACTTGCCAGTCTTTCACCTGCTTTAAAGCAGTTTGTACCTGCTAGTAGGTATGTCTACTGAAACTGCAACTTGAAACTAGGGGCAGTGCCAGAGAGAAAGGAGACAAAGTCGGGAAAGCTTGCTCGCTCTCCCAATTTCTCAACTCTCAAAGATTGTACCATAATAAATGCACCAATGCCTCTTCCCAAAGTAAAGAAAAAGCACTATGTTCGCTACGTAAAAAATGGTCTCAGTTCATGCATCTGTGGGCAGGTAGGAAATCTTGCCTTAATTTATTCACACCGCATGATGAGCGCAACAAACTCACACGAGTCACACGAGATTTACAGGAAAATATCGGTGGTGACTTAAGTTTTCCTGAAATTCTGTATAACCGGTCGTTTGCAGGACCGAATCATCTACTCAAGCGGTGTGCGTCGCTGTGCAAATACGTCGCTGTGCAAATGCAGTCCGTCAACACGAAGCATAAACACGGCAGATTGAGGACAACAATCCGAAGCCCATTGTTCAATTAAAACGACATATTTTGTTGAAAACGCCCGGAGCGTTTTACTCACGGTATGCTTCGGGAATCTTCCACATTTTGAAACGGAATGAAGGAAGATTTACTCTTAAAAAGGCTCGCTGCGTCCTCCCGGACCAGCTGGACCGGATCAGCTGACGACGACGGGACTGAACCCGTTGAACCTCTACTCCACAATTACCAATTCGAGGTCCCTGTTAGTGTGGGTTTCTATTTCCAAGCACCGCACCACACACCACGAACGTTTCGGCTCTTTCTCGCATCGCCGTGTTGCCCCAAACAGAACGAGATCGCCGAAGTCAACGCAGCGCTGTCGTGAACCTTGGCTTGTGGTTGCGCACTCGTGGACCCTCACACTCCCTTCGCTTTAAAAGCACACACGACGATTACGAATGATACTTTCCGTCTTCCGGGAACATCACAGGGGCACTTCTCCGGTCACGTCTTCGCTATGTGCTCGCAAACTGCGAAGCTCTATGCGAAGCTTCTCGCGTCCTGTCAAACCTAAACAATAGCGGCGCCATGCGTTCATGCCAGATTTTCTCTGGTCAAACAAAAACAACGAAAGCAAACCGGCTCTAGCTTCCAGCGTACATCGGCGTTGCGCTTGCGCCGTGGCCAGATCGCTTGCAGTTGAAGGTTGAAGCCAGAACGAAACCAACTGCGATGTCACGTGTTCAGATCGAGGACCCGCTTTTTATATCCACGATAACTGTTTAAAACGAATAATTAGACCCATAACTTTATTTGTGGTGTGTAAGAAACTATTATCAAGACCCCCTAAACCAAATACAATCATGGGCGACATAAGGGAAGCCGCATTGCCATCGACCAGAAAATGGCAGCGAGCATGGTAAGCGCGGGTTTTGCCAACGTTCTGCGACATGGCGCAATTTCTTTTGGTGCATATCCGCCTCCGAGACATGTTTCTTTCCGCGGCATTTGTCTCAACAGTCCTTTCTATGTGTGTCCCCAAGCATTCCGGTGCTTCGATAGCCGGCAATGCTGCGGTCGTCGCCGGGGGTGATGCGTGTTTTCGAGGTCGGCTACACGGTTGTGCGTGTATGACCGAACCAAAACACGTTTTTTTCAACCTCGCATGATTTGTGAACGAGTTATCCGTTAATCGACGTGTAAATGTATGGCAATTTGTGTAAATAGCGTGTTTTTGTCCCCAGATATTCACCAGATACACGGGACTTGCTAACAGTCTGCCGTTACAATCGTATTTCCCGTACGTGCGGTAAAAAAGTAAGATGACACGACGTATACCGTCAGAGGTTAATGTTCTGCTTTACGGTAAAATGTTTAAGAAGGCCGCTTGAGAGATTATGGTACAATCGATTGAACTGCGGGTTGGCTTCTTAAAACGCTGATGTGAACCGTTGCAGCAGTAGCAGTCGTAGCTCCAACAGCACGTGCCAGCCAATCTAACTGTCGGGTAATATATCATGTTGTCCCTTCCCCGAGAGCGATTGCGCTCTCGGTGAGGGGCTGAACATGCTTGAAATATCAAGGAAAGTGCTTATATTTATAGTTTGATACTTCGGCATAAAACAGAATCGAAAAAAAAAACGGATGTGGTTCTACGCAAGTTTGTTTTGTGTTAAAGCCGGAGAGTTTGCAGTCAACACTCGTCTTGTGGCCATGAATCTTAGTGTCGAACTCGCCACGGCTTAGCTAGCCGTACGCAAAAGCTGCCACAAATTGCTACTTTGACTGCATTCATTTTGACCAAAAACCGATTTCTCTGCTCGTGAAGCTTCGCTTCCAGGTCAGTGAACACCACTTTACAGAGGGTGTTTCAAGATGACTATTGCAGCCGCACACGAACAGCGCAAAAAACAACAACAGCAAAAAACACGCACACTAAAAAATACGAATATTCGATAGTAAAAAGCATCCCTCTCGCCATTACGTGCTTTGCGGGGAGGCTAACACATGGTTTCTAGGAACCGCTGGTGAACGGGTTATTCTATCGACTGCATTTGCAGGGCTTTGTCGACCAGCTTGACGCTGGCTACCCCGCCAACGCCGCCGATGGCCGCACACCATAGGCCACAAGCACAGCGTCTTCTTCGTGTCAAACTGTAAGCTCCGCAGTGGAACTGCAACGGACTTCAAAATCGGCTCCTGGAATTTAAGGACCATCTGCAGGAGCACCGTTACGTGGCCGTTACGCTGCAGGAGCCCAACATGCCGCCTGCTAAGCCACGTTTCGAGGACTACGTAACGAACAGTAGACGACCCCGACGCGCGGGAGTGGCACCTCGCGCCGCTCTCCTCGTGCGGCAAGAAATTACGCAGGACAGCCTCAGGCTTGATGACCTCTCGTCGGAGATAGCAGAGTATGCGGCGGCAACCCTGACCATCAACGGGCAAAATGTGCACGTGGTGTCTTGCTACATTGGTGCGGCGTGCCTTGGAACCAGCAGGCTCTGGTCACGATCCGATGGAGAGCGAGAGGGGAAGCGCTGGTCTGCGGCGATTTCAATGCGCACCAGGTACCTGGGGGGAGAAGGCGACAACAAGAGGGAGAGGATGCTGCAGGACACCATGGACGGACTGAACTTCCGAAATATCTCCCGCGGACAGCACACGCACTTTCATGCAGGGGTGCAGCGCAGCGTCATAAACCCCAACCTCACGGCCCGAGCCCTGCGGCTGACCGCAACACCGCAGCCCGACAGCTGAGACAGTGACCACATTCCCATACCCATTGGGAAGCCGGTCAAGGCCCCACCGAAACGCTGTCGGGTGGTACAGTGGGACGTCTAGAGTGTTCTCATAGACTTTGTGCTGTGCTCAGGGTAGGCCCTCGTCGCCGACATCCTGTCTTTGGCCCTCCGAGCGGCGACACGAGAAATGCAAGTGCGGTCTCACCACCCCAATCACGATCTACTCTGGCTCGAGCTGAGGGCCCAGTGGAGAAGCACCCAACGTCGATACTGGCGGACCCAAAAGCCGGAGGACGCACTGGCCTTCCGGAGACTGGACGCAAAGTACAACTGCCATGAAAAGCGAGACCTTCGGTAGGCGAGCGAGGGGGACGCGGGCTCGGAAGGTGGCCAACGCGCTCGCGCGGTGGCCGGTGCCGCGCAACCTAGTGGAGTGCATAGCAACTGCACTCAAAATCACATTCCCCCAAAATGGTGGAGCTGCTGGCAAACACGTTCACGTCAGTCGCAGATGCCCTCGCCCCGGGCCCGAGTCCCCGGGATGGGGTGGCCTCGAGCAACCCAATGCCCCACCAGTGCAGAACGTGGATGCAGCCTTCAAGCTGCATGGAGCTGCGCTACGCCATCGCGGCACATCCCCGCTCCTCTTCTTACCGGGGATGGAGGGGATAACAGCACAGGCCCGGCGGACCTTGTACGAGTTCGTGCTCCCTCGGCTGCTAGGCCTGATCAACGCGGTCTGGAGCACAACGGATGTCCCCGTTGAGTGGTACACAGTGATCTCCATCCCACTGTTCAAGTCGGGCAAAGATTCAAGTAAGCCAGGCGGACAGGCTCGTACAGGTCCTATTTTCTCACGTCGTGCCTCGGAAAGGCGATGGAGTGAATGCTCCTGCGCCGTCTTAACTACCGTCTCAAGACAACCGGCGCCCGGCGGGACTGCATCTGCGGCTTCCGCAGGCAGAGGTGAACGGCGGACGCCATAGGGAACTGGTGAGCTCGCTGGAGGAGGCTCAAGCGCAAGAGCACTCTGCCGCGATGGTCTTCCTGGACATCAGCAAGGCTTTCGATACGCCGCCCCGTTTCACCATCATCTCTGCCCTGCGCAGCCTCTCGTTCCATGGCCGTTCCTTGGCATGCGTGCGCGCGTTTCTGGGCAATCGGACGATGCAGGTACGGGTGCACTGGGTTATGGGCGAACCGCGGAGCATATCTTAGGGGGTGCCGGAGGACCCCGTCCTGAGCCCCCTGCTCTTCTCAATCGCCATGTTCTTGCTTCCGGCAAACGCGGTGGAAGAGTCCGTGCTGGCTTTTTTTATCGACAAGGCCGTCTACGTGGATGACGTGGCACTGAGGGGGACGGCCATCTAGCACCGCCAGAGGCCGATGGTTCGGGAGATTCAGCGGGTCTTGAACAACGTTTTCCACTGAATCTGCCAGCTGGGACTGGCCCTGTCACCAGGCAAGACGTAGATGCTCTTCCAGGCACCGAGGCTCGGCACCTTTCAGCACTCCCTCAAAATCATGGGTAAATCATGACGACAACGACGGCATTGCACGACGTCGACTTCGTAGTGACGGCGCGTCGACGTTGATGTTGGCGAAGGCGACGACGTTACATGCCGTCAAGTCTTTGTCGTGACGTGGTAGTGACGTTAACGTTGACGACGACGTCAGGACCACGTTAAAATGACGTCATAGAGATGTTTGACGTTGCGTGGGGCGTCGACGTCAACGTTGGCATCGACGAACACGTCCACGTCGTCCTCGACGCGGCGCGACGTCACGACCGAATTAGAACGGCGACTTGATGTCGCGTAACGGCGGCGTCCTCCACGCGATGTGATGTCACGACCGCGTTACAACGGCAACGTAATGTCGCCAAACGGCGTCGTCCTTTGCGCGACGCGATGTCACGGCGGCCTTACGACAGAACCTTGGCGTCGCGCAACGTCGTAGACAACGCTGATGTCGTGGCGTCGTCGTAACGTCAAGTCGTTGTGACGTGGTGTTTTGACGTTACCTCTGACGTCAAAATCATAAAAAAATACAATATAGCCCCTATGACCTTGACCTGTGCCGCCGGTCGCTTCGATCGCAGCAAAGATGGCGCTGCGATCGAAGTGCCTTTGTTCCACCTGATCGCATTCCACATTTTGAGGGGCAACTAAAAGCATGAGTGGAGCCTGTAGCTCGACCCACTCAGTCGTGGAACTCTTGAGTGTTTTCCTCGTAAGGGTGACCCTCGTGACATAACGTGTGACGTATACACGTCCCAAAATGCACCACTCAGTTACGCCGACGCCAGCGCCGAAGGCGACGCCGCTCATCCCGCAAGCGGGCGCCTAACAGTTGTGCTCTAAAAGAACAATTAAAACGTTCGTAGGGCTTATTCAAGCTATAATAGCATTGATGACGGAAACACAGTTTCTTACTAATGCACAGTTTATTACTAATCCAGTACGTGTTCTTCGTTTCAAAACTCCATGCTTCATTCTTGTTGTCTGTTTTGATTGTTTGATTTGGCATATATTAGCCTCCTTTTGGTGTTTTGTCAAGCTGATTTACTCTGCGTGCTTCATAGCATTCACTATATGCGTAAATGCGTGCCTATAATAGCAGTCTGTAACGTCAACACGTATTATGCACGTGCATTGGGCTATTTTTGCGCAGTTTTTAACGCCACGAATTTCAAAGAAAAACGCTTTAACTAACACATTTTTGTACATCCGATTGTAGAACGTCCCAAACTTCTTATTCCGTCACAACACTAAGCAATATTCTTTCTTATAACAGAGCCCGAAGAGAAAACACATTTGTGTTTTCCCATAGGAATGCATTACCGGAAGCCAAATTTAGACTGCTTGCTGTCTGCTTCAAAATGCAACAGCACACTAGCGCCACCTGAACCTTTAGCGTTTATTGTAATAACTCTATGGGTGCGTCTAGAACCACTAAATGAGCTGCGCTTAGAGTATCGGCACTCCGTTCCCTGACATTGTTGTGGGCGCAGCCATTTCGGTTTGTATGCAGAGCAGCTCCGTGCTATGAGCATTTTTCGCGAGTCGAAAAGTCAAAGTTGCACATGAAACAGTACATGCGATCTAGCCGATTGTGCAAAACTCTGATTTCGCGATACCGATTCACGTAAACTAAAGAACTCATCGTGTGAACCATGCGAAGAGGTGCCACTTATACAAAGGTGCGACCTATAGTCCGGCAAATACGATATCTGCTTCTTTTTCTTCTTCTAAGAGATATATAGATCTAGAATTTAGTTTGAAATGACCCACATTTCAGTGGGACGTAAAACACCGCAAATATTGTTTTTCTTTCATGTTTAGCTTGATAAAAGGTGCAGTTTGGTGGGCAGTACAAATTGCAAGTTTGACGATGCAGACACAACAATCCTATATCCATTTCTAAAACGGGAAAAAATTCCTTCTCATCAGCAAAGCAGCGAGACAAAATCTCTAGCTTTTTTTCTGCAGGAAACCGAAACAGTGAATGAGAAGCGCAGGGAATCATGTGCAAAGAAAACTTCCGCTGTTGACGTGTTGAAACGTCACCCAATTACGGCACGTGGTTCAAATTGTCTGCATTATTTTACTGTCCAGCTCGGCATCCGGCAGGCAATTGCATTGGCCGCATTACTCAATGCAAGAAAAGATAGTCCTGCGCAGATTTTCATTTCAAGTAGCAGTTCCTCTTTTGTTTTTTTCTTTTTAACACAGAGTGTGTTTTATGGGGTATTTCCTACGAGAAAATGTTCATTAACGGGTATCATAACAGCAGTCACAGCGAGCGTCTTGAATGCATGATGGGAGCATTACAGATGTTAAGATTTTATATAAAGTTGAAATATAAAGATTGAGTCTCGGCGAGGCTCAAAGCTAGGTCGGTGCGGTGGCAGTTGGATATCATAGTCACTCAGCTGGCCTTGAGGGATTAATAATTTTGATTATTTAAATGCAAACGTGCCAGTGAGGGCAGCAGGTTTCGGGTAACAATAAAAACTAAAGCAAATAAAAATACACAACAACAAATATAAAAAAGACTAAAATAATATGCAATAAAATAATGCAATAAAACTCAAATAACATAAAAATAATGTAATGCAATAAAATATACCAAAATCAAAACAAAATAACACTTAAATTAAAAAAAAATATATATATTTGAAAATAAATAAAAAATATATATAAACAGAATGAAACATATTGCGCAAACGACTCATAGAGTGGCTCGTGCGGGACATTCCGTGCTCCATGGTCTTCGTCAGCATTAGCAAACTTTTTATTTTATTTCATTTTTTTCTATACACCAACTCATGTTTACAAACAAACTTGAGCGCCCCTAACGGACGCCACCGGCGCCGCGCATGCGCGGTGGACGGTGGGCAAGAAGCCCGCCGTCGCCCATAAACAAACCATTGAATTGCGTTGTTTTCGGCGTCGGTGGGAGCCCCCGTGCTCTTTTTCGCGTTGGAAATGTTGATTCTACGTGCTCCTAACAATGTCTGACTACTTGAGCGGCTTCAGCAAAATTAACGAGGCAAAAATTTGCGTGAATAATGTGACGTGCGGCGATTCATTTCACGTGGACACCGCAGAATGCGCGCTAAAGCCTGACTCCCACGATGAGATTCTGTTCGCTATCTTCAGTCGCGACGTCGCTCGGGCTGCAAAAGCTTGGACCGTAGCTGAGATGGTGGACGTCGATACTGAAAACCGCAGAGTAGAATCGGGCATTACAAGTCGGTGACGGCCACTGGTACAATGATCAACATCTTCTTGTATCTATTGTTTACACTTAGCCTACTTACGCCAACCAACCTTCAAAAGTGTTTTGAGGCCTGCACTTAGTTCTTAGAGCAATTACCGGGTCATCGTTTGGTTTACGGGCCGCTGTCGTTTGAACGAGCTGACGACAAAAAGCAGACAAGTTTGAAAGAGCAGACGACACTTCGAACGCATGCGCAATGGAGTGCGGGCAAGCACCGCGTCCCGCGTCAACAAACCATTGGAATGTCACGTTATCGGCGTCTGTGTGAGTATCCGTACTCTTTTTCGCGTTGGAAGTGTCGATTCTACATCCTCATAGCAATGTCTTAGCACTTCAATCGCCTGAGCGAAATTATCAAGACTCGTTACGCCGCTAAACTTTGCGTAAATAATTTGACGTGCAGCGATTCATTCGCACGAACGCCGCAGAATGGACGTCAAAACCATGATGAGATTCTTCTAGCTATTTTCGGTGGCGACGTCGCTCGTGCTGCAAAAGTGTAGAAGGTAGCGGCGATGATCGACGTCGATACTGAAAATCGGAAGCGGGAACAGACCAAGCGTAACAAGTCGGTGATGGCCACAGCTGGTACCAATGATCAACATCTTGTATCTACTGTTTACACCGAGCCTACTTAAGTCTTTTGAGGCCTGCAATTACTTCTTATTGCAATCACCGGGTCAAAGTTTGGTCTACGGCCCGCTTTTGTTCGAACGAGCAGACGACAAAAAGCAGACAAGTTTGAAAGAGCAGACGACACTTCGAACGCACGCGCAATGGAGTGCGGGCAAGCACCGCGTCCCGCGTCAACAAACCATTGGAATGTCACGTTATCGGCGTCTGTGTGAGTATCCGTACTCTTTTTCGCGTTGGAATTGTCGATTCTACATCCTCATAGCAATGTCTTAGCACTTCAATCGCCTGAGCGAAATTATCAAGACTCGTTACGCCGCTAAACTTTGCGTAAATAATTTGACGTGCAGCGATTCATTCGCACGAACGCCGCAGAATGGACGTCAAAACCATGATGAGATTCTTCTAGCTATTTTCGGTGGCGACGTCGCTCGTGCTGCAAAAGTGTAGAAGGTAGCGGCGATGATCGACGTCGATACTGAAAATCGGAAGCGGGAACAGACCAAGCGTAACAAGTCGGTGATGGCCACAGCTGGTACCAATGATCAACATCTTGTATCTACTGTTTACACCGAGCCTCCTTAAGTCTTTTGAGGCCTGCAATTACTTCTTATTGCAATCACCGGGTCAAAGTTTGGTCTACGGCCCGCTTTTGTTCGAACGAGCAGACGACAAAAAGCAGTTAAGTTTGAAAGAGCAGACGAAAGTTCGAACGATCAGGCGGCCGTGTGAACTTGAAGACGCACTGAACCCGTGGGTGATCCGGACAACTTGGCGGTTTTCTTTCTTTCATGTTGGAACAAAACAAATACATCTGGCGACCACGAAGTGTTGCCCGCACAAGCAATCGTAGTTCAACAGCGTCTGCTTTGCCGTTTTCACTGCTACTATCCACGTTCTCGGACGAACGGAGGGGTCAGAAACACATGAAAACTGATCTTCAAACCTTTCCAGGCTCTCTTGGTACAGCCCCGTCGCAGCATTTTGACGAGAAGGCAGGTTTTTTGTCTGGTTTCTTCCGAGAGAACACAATAATGCATGTCTCGCACGGCGACTTCTGCCCACCACCCCAGACCGGAAGTGCGATCGACGCGCCACCACCGCGGCGTGACGTAGGAGAGTTGAGTGTGTATATGAGTGATGCGGCAAAAAGCCCGCGTTGCGTGCCGAGGTCGTCGGGAAAATGACGTAGACGTTTTCAACTGCGCGTCGAAGATTAGGTGACATCACAACAGGTCCCCGGCTGAAGGTACCGTTGCACGTGATTTCCTGCGCTTCTCTTGTTTCGGTTTTCTTCAGAAAAAGCTCGCGATTTTCTCACTCTACATTTTTTTAGAACTTCTTTCTTCTGTTTTAAAAACTGATATGGGATCATTTTATCTGCAGCATCAAACTGGTAGTGGCTACCAAACTGCGCCGATTAAAAAAGAAACTTTTTTTAATTGGTTTGTTAATTAGTATATTTTCTCGGAATACGGACGCCAACTGCGGCTGTCAATTTGTTCCCAGAAAGAGGTTTTGTCTATCTCATACAACATATTTTAGGAATTTGTTTAAGTCTTTATTGAAACACCCGCGGCATATCACATCTAAAGTAATAAACTTTTTTTTAAAGGTTTGTAGACATGTGGGACAATGGGCTCAGTTAACTCGCTTCAATGAAAAACAATTATTAAAAAAGGAGGGGGGGGGGGCAGGCCGTAAGCGACAAGTAATAACCAAACTTATAAGTTAAACCACACTAGTTTTTAAATAAATGTTGGCCTTATTCGACGGACCCTAATCAGAGATATGTAGACTCAACCTGTCACCAAAACAAAACAAAACCTACTAAAAAAAATTGTACACGGGGAGACGTGGCTTTTGTTTTACTGGAAGCACAGGAGAAAGCACATCGGTGCCCGATCGGCTCGCAATTACTCGCCACCCGCTCCTGCAGCGACCACCGACATCTTTTCAGAGCGGGTGTTTTGCTCCAGAGGGCCACCGATAGCCTAAATTCTTCACGAATGACGCGGAACAGAATTTATTTTATCGAAATCAAAAACCTCTATGACCTAATCTTGAAAGCTGCTCTCGCGCCTCTGCAAGTACCACACAAAACGTGCGCGCGCACATTACTCACCTGTATCTTGTGGGCAACCTGGAGATTCCAAGCGGTTGACCCAGGTTGCCCCTACGACGATCATGAGTGGTCATCTTGACCACGAGGGGGCCAAGGGCAACTGGCCACGCGAGCGGCGCTCCGCCGCTGATAAAGGGCCGTCGCAGTGTTTGCGCGGGGGCTGTTGGGATCGCGCCGCAGGCGATAGCGGTCATTAAATGTTTACGTGTTGTTGAACCGGTGTGCTGTGTCATTCCTCGAGACGGGTAGCAGCAAGGGAAATCCCACAATCTACATGTTGTCCACGAAATATTTAAAGGGGCTTGTGAGAAGGGCCGTTCTCACATACGCCGCAGCCTTCTCGCCGCCTACAACCAGCTTTTTGCGCGACTCATTGTACTTAACTATACAAGTAACGCTCATGTTTTCTCAGCTCTAGAGCAGCGATTTACTGCTGTGCGTACAGAACAAGAGGTGCAGACGAAACTAAAACGCTCGCAGGCAAGCCCGGGCGCCCGGGCCTCGTATTGGGATTTCGTAACGGAGTAACCATGGGACAAATCTGGTGCCCCTGCTTGGCTATTGGTCCGGTGGGCACGTAGCTCCCAACGCTGTCTCAGTTGGTTACACTTTCAGGCCTGTACCTTTGGCAAGACTGCGCGCAGCTATACTTTGTTCCTCTAGGATGGATGGCAAAGGACACTACGAGCCACCAGAGCGAATCCATAGCTCGGAGGGTGTCACGTGTCCTCTTGGGGTGGGGGGGTGGAAGGAGTGACGCCAGAGCAGAGAAGTCACATGACATGCCACGAGCTATGAATTGGCTCAAGTAGCTCGTAGCGTTCATCGTGGTAAATCCTAAGGTTTACGCGGTAGAGAGGGGGGGGCCTGTAACTAGGTAAGCAGCCGACTCGTGTACAAAGGATGCCGCTTCAGAAATATGCTTCGGACAATAAAAGATGCCGCTTCGGAGATTGTCTTAGGGTCCTATCAAAACCGGCCATCTTCACGTGTGCTTCAACGCGCGTTCAGGGTGGTCGGTTATGGTGCGTCGCGTCAACACCACATTCGCGCAATTTTACTACACGCAGAGTTCACTGCTCTGTTTGCTCTAAAGGGCCGTCTGCTGCTTCCGAAAAAGCAGGACGTTGAAGAGGCCAATCAGGGGCCCCGAACTCGCGAGAAATGCTAGCACGAGACACTATTGGCCCTCCCCTCCCCCCAAAACTCTCACACAACGCTTCCAACCCCCCCCCCCCCCCCCCCAGATGCTGGCGTCTTTTTAAAAAGAAAAACACAGAGAAAAACGTGGAGTTTCTTTTTCTCTTTTGGCGTGCTGTGAACGAAGCAAGCAAGCAGAACTTTGTCAGAACACTTAACGCCATTTGAGAGGTGGTTACAACATGAAGAAAATTCACTTCTTTCAATGTCCCCGTTGCCCATTTTTTGATCAAAAATTGACTGTGGTCGTCAGTCATCTCGGTGTCGTGCACAGTGGGGAGCACAACTTCCTTGTCACATGTGCTGTGGACAGTTGTGGAAAGTCATACAGGCACATCTTGCCGTTCAGAAAACATCTATACCGGAAGCACAAAGATGCCATTTCTCCGCCTGAACCTCCACAACTAGAAAGCCCGATGGAGTGTGAAAGTGCGCAGGATGACCCAGTTCTCCCAGATGAAAGTCGTGACAATCCACCATCCACCAGCACCACCAAGCCTCAGACATTTGAAGAGTTTCTTTCCACCATGACCAAGACTGTCTGCATGTGTTTCTTCAAGTTGACAGAAGAGCACAAGGTGCCTCACAGCGCAGCAGACTTGGTGTTTGCAGACATGCGGTTCATGCTTCAGGTTGTATTAGAACAATTTGCTGGACAGGTTAAACAGGCCTTGCCATTCAGTTACGACGCACTGCCCAGAGAACTAGCATCTCTACTTGATTGCACCTTTGTTGAACAAATTTTCAGCTGTGTCAGGTCAAAGCATGCACGAGAGCAGTTCGCAAGAAACATGTTTCCCTTTGTGAGTCCAGATGAAATGAAAGTCGGAGATGAAGGTGACACATTTCAATATGTATCGATTGGAAAAGTGCCTACACATATCTTCCAGCTGAAGGCAGCTCCAGAATTCTTAATTGATGCGCATGTCCCCACTTTGACAGACGATGAGTACAAGACCTATAAAGACTTCAGGTATGAATCCGTGTACGAAAAGTTACGAGATGTTGTGACAGACGCATCTGTCATGACGCTCTTTGTGCTACTGTACATGGACGAGGTGGAAATTGCCAGCCCCCTCGGGGCCAAACATAGAGTCCACAAGCTGACAACAGTGTATTTCACACTGCTAAACATCCACCCACGGTACAGATCAAGGCTCAGGTCTATCTACTTAGTCATTGTAGCAAAATTTAAGGATGTCGAAAAACATGGGACTTTGTGCCATCTTGAAACCACTACTTGATGATTTGGAAGAACTCAGCAGCACTGGCCTCACTGCAGCTATAAATGGTGTTCCATAAAATGTGAAGGTTATTGTGATGGCAGTGTGGGGCGACAATCTCTCCCAACATAAGTTAGGAGGGTTTTCGGCGTGTTGTTCGCAAGGGCGTGTATGCCGCTACTGTATGGTGACAAGTCGCGACCTTCGTACCGTGACAAGTGAAGAGGACTGCCAAATAAGGACAAGAGATAACCACAGCAGCCACGTAGCTGCAGTTAAGATAAACCCTCAGGTGAATTGCAAGCTGTATGGTGTTGTCGACCCATCCCCTACGTCACAGTTGACCTATTTTGATGTCACGATGCAAATGGGTTCCGACGTCATGCAAGATAGTTTTGAAGGTGCGCATTGCATTCATCTTTAAGCATGTCACAGAAGGTCTAATGGACGAAGGCACACTGACCCTACAGGATCTAAAGAGAGTGGAACTTTTCCTTACGGGTTCAATGACAGGAAAAAGCGTCCAGAACCACTGACAGCTGCATTTATTCAGAGAGGAGCAAGTCTCAAAGTTATGGCCTCTCAAAAACGGTGCCTGTTCAGACTCTATCCCCTGATATTTGGAACATCTATTCCGGAAGGAAAGAGACACTGGAATGTGCTCCTTCCAGCTGCACGGCATTGTTGATTTGGTGCTCTCTGAAGAGATTCCCGAGGACTGGCTTGCATACCTCGAAGTTTTAGTGGAAGACTTCATCCAAGCATTTACAGAGATGTACCCTGAGGGAAGAAGGATCCTCCCAAAAATCCACTACATTGTGCACTATGCAAGGATGACAACTGCCCTTGGACTTTTGCGCCAATACTGGTGTCTTCGCTTTGAGGCAAAGGCATCAGTATTTTAAAGCCATGGCTTCAAAGGTAAAAAATTTCAGAAACATCTGCAAGGCGCTTTCATCACGCCACTAGTTACTACAGAGCTTTGAAATGAATTCCCTTGAAGCAAAATCAAGTCCAAGAATGCTGCGTGCAAGAGAGGTCAACAGAGATAATTTGCCAGCTGCTACTCGAAGCTTGGAGCACAAAGTGCGCCTCTTGGAAGCCAAAAGTGTCTCTCTAGATGCTGGAGATTACAGAGAAGACGACATTCTCGTAGTAGTGAAAGGAGAGCTCCCCGCATTCGCACAGATCCGCACCATATATGTGTCTCATAATGATGTGTTCCTGCTGCTTGAAATGCTTGCAACAGACTGCTTTCAGCAACATGTGCGTGCCTACAAGGTGGCCCATACAGGACTACTTCAACTCTTAGAATGTGGTCCCGAACTCGAGGTATCACATCAGCCCCTCGACTTGTACAACGATGGACATGTATGTTGTCGTCATGACATATTGTTTTAAACAGCCGAAATCTGTGCAACCTGTGTATATGCTTACATAATTAGTTTGAGTTTCATACTAATAAAACTGATTTCTTAATAGTACCTCGACAATGTCTGCATTAAAACGAGTGCCGCTAAAAAACTTGTCTAAACCACAGCTAAGTAAACTGAGGCAGAGCCGTCTACTGAAAACGCTTGGCCAGTGTATGATCTCGCCGCCGTAACATCCTCCTCCCGAGTGAGCCAATCAGTCCGTGGCGCAGAGCGAGAGGCGTGAGCGCATGCGCGTGGACTCCCAGCTGCTCCCAGCTGATTGGGGAGGTCGCCACTTTCGTTCATTCGCCCGGCGGAATGCATGGGATCGACATCCAAAGTTTGGTTCTTTACTTTTATTTGGCAGGCTCTGACAAGAAAATGATGCAGCGTTATTCCTTGGTGACTTAAAAAGCAAACGAATTAAGTTTCTGCATGTCTGAACGCAAACTTCGATTCAGGCGAAAAAGAGATAAGCCCGTAGCAGATGACGCGTAGCCTCCACAGTGTTCTGCGCCAACAGCGTTGCGTCAAAATGGCGGTCGTCTCCTCTTTGCTCCGTTCTTTCTCTGTCGCTCCTTTGGCACTCTCCTCCCTTTCCTTCACTTTTCTCCTCTCCAGCGCCTTCGTCGCCACATCCACTGGCCAGACTCTCCCAATATACGGCTCTGAACTGAGGCACGCGGACCGCTTATGACACCCAACGGGAAATTGATGCAGCCCACCATGTCCTTAAAACTTTTAGACACCCTCAGTTTGGGATAACACACCATTTTATCTGCTGTCTCCAGTCTTACAAAGCAAGTTTTCAGCATGGATGGAGAGTTTACAAAAAATTCAACTGCTCTCCTCCCTTCACACAAATGCCTGTTTAAAAAACAAATGTATGCAGCACGTAGACTATGACAGTCGATTACCGCAATATCCCGAGAAACAGCCCACCTGAAATCGAGAAAAAATTGGTTAAAAATGAAGTGTGGGTTAACTTTCAGCGTGCAATCAAGAAAGATTAGAAAAAATAACAAACTATTTTTAGATTTTGTGTTTCTGCCAAACTTGTTATCGCAGCAAGGGTCAATGAAGCAAAGATGACTATACTTCCCAGTCAGGAATCTTCGCTTATATCTCGCTATAGCTAACTAGATGTATTTACGCCGAGGTCATCGTATATCCCACGCTACGATTACTTTCGGTGTTTAAAAGAATAGCCATTTAAGCGAAAAATAGTGGAGGGTTACCTTTCGGGGGTGGGGCATCTCTCGGGATTTTACAGTAGCTCCTGACATAGCATGGAGTAGGAAGTGAGTTTATTCTACAGAAATGAACAATATTTCAAAAGATTGTAAAAATGTTACCAATATTTTTAATGTACTTGGAGAAATGAGAATCACAACAGAAGTGCACAGATTGGAACAGCACCATTCTCAGATAATCATAGCCATGCCTTGGAGCTGCGGACACCACAGAGCCTGCACAATAACATAAAAGCCAATATACTTTTTTACTCTTCATTCAATCCATATTTGTTCAAAAACGCTTCGATGCACATGACACTTGGGGAATTAGTGTCTATTATTACAAATGAATGGTAAGAGCCTAATGACTAATACGAAATGCAAAAGGCTGTAGAAAGGCACTCAGTACATGAGATAGATACAGATCAAGTCAAGCGAGAAAGAGATGTACTTTAGTTGAAAAGAATGAAAACACAGCTCGAACATGTGACAGGCACCCAAGTATGGCTGTCCATCATGTTCAATGTATTTTAGCTGCCCTAACTGAAGTACAGTAAATTTGAATATTTAATTGATAGCATTGCTAGTGCTGCCACGACATTAGGACGGGTACTGTAATCAACTTCTGTCTGCTTCTGTTGGCTCTTGTGTGTGCTTCTTTTGTCTTAAAGTGTATAAACAAAATACTTTCTATGAGTGCTTCTTCATCCAAATATACCAAAAACCATTTTCGACGTGAAATAGAATTGTTCCTGCATTTTTAAGGGTTACCGTCTGCTTTCTATTGTTTCCTTGTACGCCACGATAGAATTTAAATTCATTTGCCCTTAGCAGATGAATTCTACACTTTTCAGCACAACGGTACAGAAAAGTGTAGCATAGTGCAGACAAGCGCAGGGTAGCTAACTTCCGGTATGTGTTTTAGGACAGGCTGCACTTGAATACAGTGGTGTGCTGCGTGCACCAGGTACGGTTGGGACAGGAGGTGTATAGGTAAATAGAATAAGCTTACTGTTAGCCCCACTGATCTCTATGACAATCGCTGGATCGCGCTTTCCCACTTGGTCACTGTAGCACGAGTGCAGCCACCGGACGGCCATCATGCATGCGGCGAAATCGCGTTATTACTAGCGTCGCAGAGGCTGGTGGCAGCGTGCTGAAAACACGTTTTCCACTCGTTCGTCGTCATTCGCCGAAGAAGTTTTTTAAAACACTGTGTACGCGGTGAAACCTGCCGTTGAGAACACGTGGAAATTTTTACAAAAGCGTAGTGCCACAGGAAAAAGGCCCAACTCGTCAAAAGCAAGTTTCACCGGTCTTGCGACGTGATCAAAGCTTCTTTGGCACGCCGAAGTGCTGCGTTTTTGTGCCTTCGCACGTTTCGATACCAATCAAGAATCAATACCGTGTGGATGTGTATTGCAAATGCAATATGCGTGAAGCCGTACGTGCCCCTGGAGCAATTTTTTACTTACTCTGACGACTATATTTGTAACTTGCGGCACTCGCGGTTCATAAGCGAGCATGATCCAGTGTCCAGTGGCGAGAGAAAAAGGGGGAGGGGGGTGAAATAAAGGGGCGGCGGCGCGTTTTTTTTGTCATGTACTTTTGCCTTGGGAAACCTTCCTTGCTCCACAGCGCTGCTCTGTTTGTGCTGCCGTGTGATCCATTAGAGTAGATTTGTAACATAGCCATGGCTAATAGTGCACAATAGCAACTGCACAGTTCTTTTTTTCTTTATTGATAGAAACTCGCCGGAACAGCTGGACGATCCAGGACTCCGCGGCCGATATATCATGCAAAGACATCTACGCGCGACACACCTCCAAAACTTTGCTGTGGCGCCGATTCTTGATCGGTATCTAAGCATGCGAAGGCACAGAGACGCAGCACTCGGCATGCCAGGGAAGCATTGATCATGCCAAAAGACCAGGAAACTTACTTTCAACGAGTTGTGCTTTACATATGGCTTCACGCACCACTGAACGTGTAATCCGAGAGCACTCTTTCTTTCAATGTCGTCGTTTTCCAAAGTTGCTGGCACCATTTTTGTGCGATTTCAGCAAATGACGGAGCTAGTGCGGAAATATGTGCCGACTCGAAAGTTGGCACGTACCGAGTGGCATTATATGTTTGCCTAGACAGTGTATTTCATAAGTTTCCCCTTGCAACTCGTCATATTATTTTTGACTCTATCATTCAACAACACCAGTCTCTTTAGTGATTATTCTGGATAAGACCCACACAAGGAATGGTTTTCAAAAGTTATTTTTGTTGCGATACGAAGGATCATGTGTTGGCCCAAAAACAACAGAGACAAATCCTGTAATTAAAGAATGCAAACTGTCTGAGGTAAGGGAGACGTTAAAACCAGATGATATTGTGGGAACTGTGGAATCACCGTAAGCTTAAGTCTTCCAATGAAAAGTCATGAGTCCTTTCAGTATTTCAATCCCAGCGCTGTTTTCTCCCTCGTCTTTACTTTGTCCCTATCTTGTCACGGTTTAAAACCAAGATGCTTGTCAACGAACTAGCCCAAACATACCTTTTAGCAACCTAAAATTAAACTCTCATAATAACTGTTACCAGTAAGAGCTGTCAATACGCTTCCTTTCTTATAAAAAGAGAGAAACACATTTATTTTAAGCGACAATGAAAATGACCTCGTTCTTTTGCTGGCGCCTCGCTACGGCAGGGCATGCGCCTCAAACTTGTCACCAAGAGGCAGTATCGCGCACGTGCAGATCTGTGAGTGGCGTTTGGGTCACAGAAAAGCCTTTACCGAGCGCCCTCAATAGTGGGAAAAGGTACTCCATCGGCGTGTTGTTGTTGGCAATGTAGGTTGGGAGCTCGCAAGCAAACAGAGGCAATCTTGGGTGTGTCAGTCTCTGGGCAGGACAGGATACGTCATTATGATATCGTTCTACGGTATTTTCGCATAACTGGCGCGCTGAGTCGCGCAATGCAGAATGAACATCGGCGCATGTGTCTCCCAGATATTTAAGCTTAAATATTGTCTGGTGTACAACCATAACAAATAAAAGCCACTTTTCAAATACGTTCGACGAAATGAAAGGTCCCAGATGAGCTGGTGAAGGTTAATCATACTGAACAAAGCCTTAGACTGAGGAAAGGCAGAACGAGAAACAGTCATAACTGTTTCTGCCCGTTCCTCCTGTCGATCCTCAGTCCCCAACACAATCAAATATAACCCTACCTCACAATTAAATACAGTAAAGAGAGTAGGCTTACTTCATTTCAGAAAATATTCATGTCAAACCAAGCGTAGCGTCGGTAGCGTGAAGCCGCAACTCGCCGCTTTCCGCACGTAGAACTTCAGCGAGAGACGGTCACGCAGGCTGCGCGGCCGAGAAGGGAGAATGCCAACAAGTGGTGTTTTAGGTATACATAATAAGGGTTTATTTACAAGGCCGACCTCGGCCGCGTAAAAGAGTCGTGAGGTAGAAACGGAATGGCGAACAGTGAGTCCTTCCACGTCCGCCTACTGGAGGATGGCGCTTCTATCGTTCACAGTTGCCCGATGATCTGCTGCTTACACAACATCCCTTCCCCCCTACGGGACCTAGTCCTGGTAACGCCGTAGAGGTCTTCTCTCACGTTGAGGGTACCTAGAAACTCCTGTTGTTCCAGGTTGGCTGGGAGAGCTCGGCTCCTGCGAAAGGCTTTCAGGCAGGTTAGGACCGTCGGGTCTAGGCGGGGAGGTGGTGGGGCTGGCCGGTAGACTTGGACTTGGAGAATCTTCATTCACACCCGGCAGTGGTGGGTCCTGGCCAACCACAGAGGGGAGATCACCATCGGTCGTGTCACCACAAGTGTCACTGGCAGCTCCACCAAGGTCTAGTGGACTGTCACGGTTGCAGGTTTGATCAACGTGCCTTCGCTAAACGCGACCGTCGGACAGACGAACTTGGTACGACAGGGGTCCTGTGACTGAAGCGATGAACCCGGGAACCCACTTGGTGCTACCTTGATAGTTCCGTGCATACACCGCATCGCCGGGACAGAACTCCCGAACTGGTTGAGAGCCGTCTCGGAAGTAACGATCCAGAGATAATCCATCCAGATGAAAATCTGGATGCAGACGGTCTATGGCAGATCGCAATCGTCTCCCCATCAGAAGTTCAGCCGGACTCTTCCCCGTAGTTGTACTGGGTAAGATGTGCTGGCCCAACAAGAAACGAGACAGCTTTATTGCCCAGTCTCCCTCAGACAACTTGCGTAGCACTTGTTTTGTTTCCCGTACCATCCTTTCAATCTGCCCATTGAAGGACGGGTGATAGGGTGCGACTGTACGGTGCCGGATCTGGTTCTTGGTTGCAAACTCAGAAAAATCTTCTAAAATGAACGCAGTTCCATTGTCCGACACTAAAACTTCGGGAATGCCAAAGCGAGCAAACGTCGCCCGAAGTTCCTTGAGTACTGCTCTGGTCAACATTGATTCCATCAAGGAAACTTCCAACCACTTTGAATGCGAATCGACGACCAGCAGAAAAACGTTCCCTTTGAAGGGACCGGCAAAGTCAATGTGCAAACGAGACCAAGGGTTCTTCGTGAACTCCCATGGGTGCACCGGTGCCTTGCTGGGGGCTTGTCGAGTTTCTTGGCACATTTGGCAACCTTGCGTTCGACATGACTTTTGATGCCCGGCCACCACACTGTGCTGCGTGCAAGACCTTTCGTCCGCACTACTCCAGGGTGCGTGGTGTGTAGGGTGTCAAGAACTTGAGCCTGTGCGGGACCCGGAATCACAACACGAGATCCCCAGAGCACACAGTTTCTGTAGCTGGACAGTTCGTTTTTCCTCGCCACAAAGGGGCGGAATTCCTCTGGCAGCTTCCCTGATGGCCAGCCTTGCAAAATCCAGTGACGCACACGCAACAGAACCGGGTAAGTCCGTGTTAATCCTGCGATCTTAGTAGAATCTAGAGGAACCTCCGGCGCTGCCTCAAGCAGCAAGTTGTCTCAAAACGGTGGCTCGTGCTCATTCTTGACAGGAAGCGGAAGACGACTGAAAACGTCGGCATGTGGCAGCTTGGAGCCAGGTACGTACAACAGTTCATAGTTGTATGCAGAAAGTTGCAGACTCCAGCGCAACATCCGAGGTGACAACATGGCAGGAACAGGCCTGGTCTGGTGCAAGAGGCCCAGCAACGGCTTATGGTCTGTTAAGAGTTGAAACTTCCGACAAAAAACGTACTGGCGAATTTCCGAACACCAAATAGCAAAGCCAGAGCCTCCCTGTCTATCAGCGCGTAGTTACGTTGTGCTTTTGATAAAGTTCTCGAAGCAAAGGCCACTGGTGTTTCAACGCCGTCTTCTCCCACTTGGCTCAGTACAGCACCCAGCCCGCACAGAGACGCGTCGCAGGCCAGCCTTATGGGACGTGACACATCGTAGTGTGCTAGGACGGCTGATGATTCCAGCAGGCTCTTGGCTCTTTGGTACGCCTTTGCTTCAGTCTTTGTCCAAATCCATGCCTTGTCCTTGTCCAGGAGGCGGTAAAGTGGCTCCAACACATGTGAAGCTCCTCTCAGGAAACGGCCATAGAAATTTAAGGCTCCCAAGAATGACTGTAGCTTCTTCTTGTTCGTTGGTTCCTGAGCTTGCTTGATGGCTTGAACCTTTTCACCCAAAGGACTTACTCCGTCCTTGTTGATACGGTACCCCAGGTACGTCACTTCCTTGTCTCTGAATGCACACTTGTCGGCATTGAGACGAAGCCCAACGTCTTGGATACGCTGCAGCACCTTACGCAACCGTTCGTCGTGCTCGGCGACTATTCTTCCACCAATGAGGATGTCATCCAGAAAACACTGAACTCCTTCAAGTCCGTTCAGTACTCCTTCCATGTAACGTTGGAAGATGGCTACTGCCACTGCCACACCAAACTGCAATCGCGTCACCTTGAACAGGCCCTTGTGTGTTGTCACGGTCTGCAGCATGGCGGTGTCCTCGTCGATGCAGAGCTGTTGGTAAGCTTGATCCAAGTCAAGCCGGGAAAACACCGAGCAACCTCCCAGTCTTGCGAGCAGTTGCTCTGGAGTGGGCGGTGGGTAAGTCTCCCACTTGACGACTGGGTTGAGCATTCCCTTGTAGTCTCCGAAAATTCTCATCTTTCCGTTCTTCTTTAGAATCCGAACAATAGGCGTCGCCCAACGAGAATGCTTGACCGGGACATAAATCCCTTGCTCCACCAACTTCTCGATGGCTTCGTCCACTTTCGGCAGAAGAGCGAAAGGAACTTGTCGTGACTTGTGGAACTTGGGTGTGGCTTGCTCCTCCACTTCAATCCGCACCGGGGGACCTGTGCTCTTGCCTAACCCAGGCTTGAACACCTTTGGGTAGTCCTCCAGCAGAGTTTTGACACCCGTCACCACCTAGCGTTGGTTGCGTACAGCTGGCTGGCCTTCTCCGCTGGAACTCTTGGAAACTGGAGCTCCGTTGAGCTGGTGGAGTCCTTACAGGGATATTGTCACGGGTGGTGACCAAAAGAACAATAAATAAACAGGAGGAAAGAAACGTTTAATGTGGCGAACTTGTGCCAAAAATGAAAGGGTACAGAAAATAATAACAGAGCGTCGCGGGCGTCGAAGTCGGCGTAGAGCAGAGTCGAACGCTGGGACGAGACTGAGTCCGGTTGGTTACGCGGAGCCCCTTTTGTGCACGCGTGGGCTTCTGGAACATTCGGCCTGGAACATTCGGCGCGCAGAACATTCTAACCTAGAACGAGCAACACGGTTCTCGAAATTACCAGAAATCTAAATTGGAAGAATAAATAAGAGACGCGGCGCTGCCAGGGATCGAACCCTGGGCTTTCTGCGTGGAAGGCACGCGCGATAACCGTTAGGTCACGAGCGCGCTGCCTACTTAGTCAGCTGCGCTCGCGGCATTATTCCCCCCTTTAAAAAAAGTGCATCGTCCCGATGCACCACAAAGGTAAAACACAAATACACAACAAAAAGATAGCAGAGTCGCGAGCCACACTTCACAGTTCCCAGTTCACTCTTTGACGAGAGTCGAAAGTTCTATCGTTCGTAATACGGCTTGAGCCGGACGACGTGCACCACCTCGGGTCGTGGCTGGCGTCTTGCAGATGGGCGCGTTCCGTCGGGTAGAACTTCGTAGTTCAGATCGCCGAGGCGTCGGATGATTTTGTACGGTCCGAAATAGCGCTTGAGAAGCTTCTCGCTGAGACCGCGGCGCCGAATCGGTGTCCACACCCATACCCGGTCCCCGGGTTGGAAATGGACGTCCCTGCGACGAAGGTTATACCGGCGTGCGTCGACTCGCTGTTGGTTTTGAATCTTGATTCTTGCCAGTTGACGAGCTTCCTCCGCGCGTTGAGAGATCAGTTGAGCGTCGTCGTTGCCATCGTCGGTTGGCACGTGAGGCAGCATGGCGTCCAGCATTGTCGTAACCGTCCGGCCATGCACCAGTTGGAACGGCGTCATTCCTGTGGTTTCTTGTACCGCTGTGTTGTACGCAAATGTAACGTACGGCAACACCTCGTCCCACGTCTTATGCTCCACGTCGACGTACATGGAGATCATGTCGGCGATGGTCTTATTGAGCCGCTCTGTTAGCCCGTTGGTCTGCGGGTGATAAGCGGTGGTTCGTCGATGGCTGGTGTGACTGAGCCGAAGTACCTCTTGAGTCAGCTGTGCCAGGAAAGATGATCCTCGATCTGTGATCAGCACTTCAGGTGCGCCGTGTCGAAGGAGAATGGACTCGACGAAAAACTTGGCGACTTCCACCGCTGTTCCCGATGGAAGGGCTTTCGTCTCGGCGTATCGTGTAAGATAATCGGTCGCGACGATAATCCACCGGTTCCCTTGCGTCGATGTTGGGAACGGCCCGAGCAAATCCATTCCGACCTGCTGGAAGGGCGTAGTCGGGGCAGATATCGGCTGCAAGAGTCCTGCTGGCTTTGTCGGAGGCTTCTTACGTCGTTGGCACTCATGACACGACCGTGTGTACAGATGGACGGTTTTCGGGAGTCTTGGCCAGTAGTACTTGTCACGAATCCGGGCGAGCGTCCTGCTGTAGCCAAGGTGTCCAGCCGTCGGGTCGTCGTGGCATGCTTGAAAGATTTCTTCTCGCAGGCTGGCAGGCACAACCAGCAGCCAGGCAGGGTTGCTGGTTCCGAAGTTCTTCTTGAAGAGCACACCTCCCCGCAGAACAAAGCTTGACAAGTCTCGGGCCAGGACTTGCGGAACGGAACTTCCTTGACCTTCGAGGTGGTCGATCACGGCGCGAAGCTCCGGGTCGTCTCGTTGAAGTGCTCCCATGTCGGTATCTGTAAGTGCTCCGAGAAAACGAGCGTCATCGTCGTCGTCGGTGCTGTCAGGTGGAGATTCGACTCGGGCCCTACACAAGCAGTCGGCGTCATTATGCTTGCGGCCAGACTTTTGCACAATGGTTATGTCGAATTCTTGCAGTCGCAGACTCCAGCGAGCAAGGCGTCCTGACGGGTCCTTGAGGTTTGCGAGCCAGCAGAGGGCGTGGTGGTCTGTGACCACGCGGAACGGGATACCGTACAAGTACGGACGGAACTTGGTTATCGCCCAGATGACAGCAAGGCATTCTTTGTCGGTCGTTGAATAATTTTGTTCTGCCTTAGACAGCGCCCGGCTTGCGTAAGCAATTACGCTCTCTGCCCCTTCTTGTCGCTGAACGAGCACCGCACCGAGACCGGTATTGCTGGCGTCCGTGTGTATTTCTGTCTCCGCCGACTGATCAAAATGTCCGAGGATAGGGGGCAACTGCAGCCTTCGCTTGAGTTCGTCGAACGCTTGTTCTTGCTCTTCTCCCCACTGGAACTGCACGTCGTCCTTCGTCAGATTCGTCAGCGGTGAAGAAATCTGTGCAAAGTCACGCACGAAACGTCTGTAGTAGGCGCACAGCCCAAGGAATCTACGGACGGCCTTCTTGTCCGATGGCTTGGGGAATTCGGCGACAGCGGACGTCTTTGCAGGATCAGGGCTTACACCCTGAGCACTCACGACGTGGCCCAAGAATTTCAGCTCTCCATAGGCGAACCGGCACTTCGAAGGCTTGAGTGTCAGCCCAGCAGATTTGAAGGCCCGTAGCACGGCTCGCAGTCGTCTGAGGTGCTCGTCGAATTCGGTTGCGAACACGACAACGTCGTCGAGGTAGACGAGACAGCTCTGCCATTTCAAGCCGGAAAGGACGCTGTCCATAACACGCTGGAAGGTTGCCGGCGCTGTGCACAGCCCGAACGGCATCACTTTAAATTCATACAGTCCGTCCGGTGTGACGAAGGCCGTCTTCTCACGATCTCGTTCGTCGACCTCAATCTGCCAGTACCCGCTCTTCAAGTCCATCGACGAAAAGTATCGGGCGTGGCGCAGCCGGTCCAGGGTGTCGTCGATGCGGGGCAGCGGATAGACGTCCTTCTTTGTTACTGCATTCAGCCGGCGGTAGTCCACGCAGAACCTCAGGGTTCCGTCTTTTTTCTTCACTAGGACTACTGGTGAAGCCCACGGACTGTTTGAGGGCTGGACAATGTCGTCATCAAGCATTTCCTGAACTTGTTTCTGGATAACTTCCCTTTCTTTCACGGAGACTCGGTACGGTGGCCGATGCACAGGGAGAGCGTTGTCATCAGTGATTATTCGATGTTTCGCAACCGTCGTTTGGCGCACCTTCGACGACGTGGAGAAGCACTCACTGAACTCGGCGAGAAGGTCACTGAGTTGCCGTCGTTGTGGGGCTGGGAGGGACGGGTCGATGTCGAGCTCTGACGGCGTGGTTCTCTTGTGCTGCGCCGGAGAAGCGTCTTCTGAGATCACGGCGATCGCGGCTGAGTCCGGAATTTCCTCGACGAAGCCCACAGCTGTACCCTTTGTAAGGTGCTGCGACTCTTGCCGGAAGTTGGTGACAAGGGCTACGGTACACCCGTCCTGGATCTCGATTACGCCTCTCGCAATGCCAATCCCTCGTCCAACGAGAAGTTGGACGCTTCCTTCCAACAGTGCTACACCGCAGGTGGCTTCTTCGGTCCCGACGGGCACAAAGACACTCGACAGCGGCGGCAGGTTTACATGGCTGGCAAGGACTCGGACTGTAGCTAACGTTGCTTTGGGATTTTCTGCCGATGGGACAGGCTTCCGAAGCGTCAGCTTGTTCTCCGCAAGGTCGATGATGGCGCCGTATTCGCACAAGAAGTCCATTCCGAGAATGACGTTCCTCGAACAGTCTTGCAGAATGACGAACTTCACAGGGCAGGTTTCGCCGTGGATCTCAACGCGCGCTGTGCACCTGCCGACAGGTGTGATGAGATGTCCGCCGGCGGTTCTTATCTGCGGTCCGTCCCACGACGTCGTAACTTTTCGAAGGCGGCGAGAGAGTCTCCCACTCAAAACGGAGTAGTCTGCTCCGGTGTCGACGAGTGCTGTCGCGTCGTGGCCGTCGATGATTACGTTGAGGTTATTCGACACTCTTGCAGAAACGTCGTTTCGGGGCGTTGCGGCGTTAGAGTGGGAGTGCTCCGACGATCTTGGAGGATCTTGGCGTCGGTCGTCTTCGGCAACTCCACCTCCAGGGGTTGCCGCGCCTAGTTTCCCCGGCGTGGAGCGAGGGGTGACAGGCTTTCACGTCGGGGTCGGTGCATCGGCGAAGCTGGACGTCGTGGCGACGGCGACCGGATCTCTCGGCGGGACGCAGGCTCGGGGGACTGAGGTCGTCGCAAGTACTCGTCGATCTCCCGAGGTCGTTCACCATAACGGGGGCGCGGGTCGTTCGGGTGGAACCCGCGCAGCCCAAGTCTTCGGTAGGGGCAGCTGCGGTAGATGTGGTCGGCTTCCCAGCAATGGTAGCAGAGCGGGCGTTGGTCGGCCGTTCGCCACACGTCGGTCTTCCTCGGCGAGGGTTGCTCCGGGCGGCTGGACTTGTCCTCCCTGGCGTCGAGGACACTGTGGCATCGGAGGGTCTCGTCGTGGTGTTTCCGTGGCCTGGCGGTTAGCTTGCGGCGGTCGTCGGGCAATGGCGGCGTAGCTCAAAGTCGGTTCCTCTGGCGTCGTCGTGTTGATCGGAACCTCAGGTTGGAAAGCTCGGTAAACTTCCTCTCGGACGACCTCGGCGAGCGACAGTGAGGAAGGGCGATCCGCAGCGGGAAGTATCTTGCGGAGTTCTTCCCGGACGACTTCACGGACGATCTCCCGAAGGCTGTCGGCACCGCTGGTATTCAGGTCCAGAATGGTAGCAGCGACAGTTGGAGCAGCAGGCGCGCCGGCGATTCGGTGGTAGTGGCTTGCTCGGGCCGTCAGTGCGCGCTCGATGTTGGTGGCTTCACTCACAAAAGCGTCGACGGTCGTCGGGGGGTTGCGGACCAGGCCTCCGAAAATTTCGGCCTTGACGCCACGCATGAGGACTCGAAGCTTCTTTTCCTCGGCGGCCTCCGGATCGGCTCGGGCACTTAGCCGCAGGACATCCTCAACAAAGCTGGTCACACTTTCGTTGGGGCCCTGCACCCTTGTTTGAAGTAGGTCCTCTGCTCGCTGGCGACGGTGGTGGTTAAGGAAGGTCCGCTTCAGTTCGGCGACGCAGGACTCCCATGTAGTGAGCGAGGCTTCGTGGTTTTCAAACCAGTGCCTCGAGGTGCCCTCCAGCGAGAAGTACAGGTTCTGGAGGCGCTGCTCAGCCGTCCATCCGTTGTGGCGAGCTACACGTTCGTAATGCTGCAGCCAGTCTTCGATATCCTCGTAGGCTTCGCCGTGGAAGGGCGTCGGAGTGCGGGGAGTGACGGGCAGGATGACGACGGGTGCGGTGTTCATGGTCGGTATTTTCTTCCTCCGGTTCTCGGGCAAGAGACCCAATTCGGGGGACTGACCTCTGGTCCGACGGCTTCTTCGGGCTTCGGCGTCTTCGGCGAAGGGTAACCTTCCGGGGCTGAGCACCTCACTCGGGCGGGGTGTCTTCGTAGGGGTACGCTTTACGGGCATAGGATGGTACCCCGCACCTCCACCAAATGTCACGGGTGGTGACCAAAAGAACAATAAATAAACAGGAAGAAAGAAACGTTTAATGTGGCGAACTTGTGCCAAAAATGAAAGGGTACAGAAAATAATAACAGAGCGTCGCGGGCGTCGAAGTCGGCGTAGAGCAGAGTCGAACGCTGGGGCGAGACTGAGTCCGGTTGGTTACGCGGAGCCCCTTTTGTGCACGCGTGGGCTTCTGGAACATTCGGCCTGGAACATTCGGCGCGCAGAACATTCTAACCTAGAACGAGCAACACGGTTCTCGAAATTACCAGAAATCTAAATTGGAAGAATAAATAAGAGACGCGGCGCTGCCAGGGATCGAACCCTGGGCGTTCTGCGTGGAAGGCACGCGCGATAACCGTTAGGCCACGAGCGCGCTGCCTACTTAGTCAGCTGCGCTCGCGGCAATATGCATAACGGTTGGAACCGGTCTTTCCCCAGGATGCTGATTCCAGACCCTTTTGTGACGAGTAGAGATAGCTTGCACTCTCTACCGTTGTACTTGACAAGAACTTCCACTTCGCCCACGATCCGGACAGGCTGCTGTGTGTAGGTCCGCACTCCTTTGCAACACGGTCGAAGTACCTTCCTCGAGATTCCCAGCTTGCTCAGTGCCCTCAGGTTGACAATGGAACAGACGGATCAAGAGTCCACTTTCATCGATACCTGCTGTCCGTTCACGGTGACCGTTGCCATGAAAGCTGGCAGTTCACTGGCGATGTGGTAAAGTCAGAACACTCCTGAGCGTCCCAACTGGCCAGGGCGTTTGTTGTCGCTCTTGGCCCTGGTCCTCCTTTCCTTTTGACGGCAGGCGCGAACGATGTGCCCCTTCCGCTTGCAGAAATGACACTCTGCGTTGCGGAACCCACAGCTTCTAGCGTCGTGGTCGCCATTGCAGCGGAAACACCGCCCTGTTCTTGTCGCCTTTGGCTCTCCTGAGGGTTCTTGTTTTCCGCCCGGCTTGGCACCCTTGGGCACTTGATCCATCCGATGTAAATCAGACGCCGCAGGCAACGCTCCTCTGATGTTTTCCGTTTGCTGCGTGGCATACTCGGCAGCGGCAGCCTTGTCGTACGCTTTCTTGAAGTCCAACGTAGTCTTTGCCAGGAGACGCCGTTGCAGCCCTTAGTCCCTAACGCCGCAGACGAGACGATCGCGGGGCATGTAAAGACGCCAAACTCGCAGTGCTCGGAGAGTCGGCGCAAGTCCGCGACGAATTCCGCGATGCCTTCACCAGGCTGCTGACTTCGTTTGCGGAATGAGAAACGTTGTACAATTACCGAAGGCCTTGGCGTGAAGTGGCTTGTGAGCTTTCAAACGATGCCCGCGTACGGCGTCTCTGCCGGCGTCGCCGGCGAACACAGCGAGCGAAGAAGAGCGTACGTAGCCGGACCGCAGACACTGCACAGCACTGCTCTCTGATGCTGCTCCTCGACCACGCCGTTCGCCGCGAAGTAGAACTCCAGGCGTTCCCTGTACGTAGGCCAAGCTTCCGGGTGGTCCGGCGAAAACTCTTCCATGTGGCCCAGTCGACCCATGAAGACGTTCGGAACGCTAGGCTTAGCTTCCGAAGCCATCTCGTTCTGCCCGTTGTCGCCGCCGCTACACAGCCGCTCGTCCTCGTTGCCTCGTGTGGAGTCTCGCCACTTGCTTTTGCTTCTTCATGCGGCCGCCGTCGCTTACCCTGTGTCCGTGACCTCGTCGCCAAATGTTAGGTATGCATAATAAGGGTTTATTTACAAGGCCGACTTCGGCCGCGTAAAAGAGTCGAGAGGTAGAAACGGAATGGCGAACAGTGAGTTCTTTCACGTCTGCCTACTGGTTAAGCATGTCAACAAGTTCGTGGATTGCGTTGTGGGTGTCATCTACAAAATTCCATTGTCATGCGGACAGGTTTATATAAGACAATCGGGACGCTGCATCAACGAGAGAATGCGTGAGCATGCAAATTCCCTGCGGTCAATGACAGGAGGTCACTTATACGTACATTGCAGAGACTGCCAGTGTCACCCCGTCTTCCAAAATACCTTAATCATTGGCAGGGGGCGCACAAAAGTGCAAAGAGAGGTGATGGAGGCGCATGCTATCGAAAAAGCTGGCGCGGGGCATTGCGTCAGCCAGCCTTCGGTTTACCTGCACAAAAGAGATCGATTTTATAAATGCATGGTAAGCGACACGCCATTGGTTTTTTTCGGCGTTGGTTGGCTGTGTGGTGTTTTCTTGTTTGAGCCGTTTTTAATAAAACTTCAGTTGATAGTCAGCGCTTGTCCTGTGCTCTTCTCTCGTTGTCTTCGTCTTTTTGCGCGCTGTTTCCATTTTCCTACGCCTACTGGAGGATGGCGCTGCTATCACTCACAGTTGCCCGGTGATCTGCTGCATACACAACATGTTGTCAGGTTTCTGCCGTGCTTCCGCCAACTTCCGCAAATTACATGACACATACTGTTTTTGGCGGCTTCAAATTTGTGCAGTGACTACAAAAACTTAAAATAAAATACTTTACAGACTTTTTGAGGTTATCCAAGTCAATGATTTTATTGTACGACTGCCTGGACATGATGCTAAAGTGACCACTCCACCCGTCGTCAGTGGGAGGAAGGTGGTCATTCCACAGCGGCTTAGGGTCGTCAATTTGCCCAAAAGCTAGTAACTGGGCCTTTGGTGTAGTCAATGCTTGAGAAACGCCATTTTGACTACACCGTGTCGTCATTTTTTCTTAGAGTGTGCAGTGTCTCCATTCCGAGGAGTTGAAAGGAATGGAATCGTCGGACACTCTAATTCTCCGGAATGGAATTGCAATGGAATGCGGGTGCCCATTCCGCAACACTGAAAGGTACACAAACAAGACAACACAGGAAAGGTTGCTACCCCAGCGCGGGGTTGAAGAGGAGATGCTCAGGTGTAAGCTTACAAGCCTGTAGTTGATTGGCTCGCTCGCGGAGAGAAATTTCGATTACGGGGACATTGCCCCCGAAGGTCTCTCGACCGGGCTCGATTACACAACGTTAGATATTGAGCTTCAGCATAAAAATAATATTAATGGCGGTATTTCTGCTTAAAATCACTCCTTCGTCCATGTTATTTTGGCGGATCGTCGGATCCCCGAAGCTTCGTCAGAAGAGCATTTCCCACTGGCCGAGGTGACACAACCAGACTTCTACATCTCTCATTACAAGGAATCAAATTACTTTTCATAGATAACCTTTTGAAGCAACTTTATAATCCTTTGAATGCATTCATTATGAAGTAATCACGAGAGTAACTTGATTATGTTTACAAGTACTTAATTTACTTGTAACCGCTAGCATTTTTGTCTACTATTCTTAACGGCTCCCTTTGTACAAGTTTCTTAGCAAGAAATCCTCAAGCCACGTCTCGAACAGCAGGTTGGTTTGCTGAAATTGGTGGATTAAGAAGATAAAAGGGTTTATATAGCTCGGAGACAGTAGTCCAATACTTGACAGAACGAAATCCCGTTTTCAAACCGCCAGGCAAGTCTGTCGATTTACAAATTTAGGAAATCGGTAAAGTGTACCGGTTACTTTCTCAAGTAACGGTAAATTCGTTTTCTTTTTAAGTAATGAAGCAATATAATTGAATATGTCTTAAAATGGAGAATTATATTTGTAATTGATTACTTTTTTTTAGTTATGTATACAAGACTGGCCACAACCAATCCGCTCATTTTCCAACCGTGAGAGCAATTGCTGGCATTCCCGCGCTTGACACCGCGAGATTTGAATATATCTAACGGCCAAAGATCAGGCGAGTTCGTATCTAAGCAAACTAGCTCCAGAGACTGGAAGGGCAATCAGACAGCCGACCCCGCTGTGAATAGCGCCGACCAGGGCTACCTCGTTATTCATTCTTAGACGCAGTCCAACGTTGTACGCTGTACGCCGAAGAAGAGGAAGGGAAACCTCCCCTCTTCCCTACGTTCCATCGGCTTCCTCCTCGCCACCCTTCGTTTCCCCGCCCCGCTCTTCTTAAGTTGTATCTGACTATAGTGTTAACTGCCAATTTTGGCCGTACTAGCTAAAAGTCAACCATTTTAAACGACTGTGCCATTTAAATAATAAAAAAAAGCTTCACTCCGCACATCTTCGTTTCTTCTGCAAGGCTGCGTTGTTACAACTTCGCCGTAGGAAGGACCACACGGTTATAACGTTTTCACCCTCGAACTTGCCCATGTCTTGAGCTGAAAAGAAAGAACATTGTTAAAGCTGATCTGATGATATAATTCAAATAAACAAGGGAACTTCTTCTTTACACATCCTCGTGTAACTGTTCCACTGATGTTCTCAAAAATGACATCCCAAAAGTGACCACGTGGGCCTCCACATTGAGGAAGCCAAACATTATCCCCTATCAGGCCAAGAAAGTAACCAACCCACAATGAGCACAAAACAACAGGCAATGATTCTTCCAACATCTATTCATACTTTATGAAGTTGCTGCATAGGACTAGGTGCAAAAGGTAAATTCTAGACCAGGGGTTCTCGAACAACATATATCTTGAGGAACACTCATCTATCTTGGGGTATATCACAACCGGCTTGCTCAAAAGAGCGACTCAGCTGAGTCTGGATGAAAGAATGCACAACCGAGGCTACCACAAGTGTGAAGTGGAAGACTCTGCTTAGACTTAGGCACCCGTGAGCCCCGAGCTTGACAGGCTTTCTTTCACTCAGTCTCAGGCGAGACACTCATTCGAGCGCAAGCCATGAAGAACCTTGCCCTCAGCATTGTTGCAATAAAGCAGTGCAGAGGCTTATACACCTTATAATCAATAACAATTAAAGGAGCACTGAATAAAGTTTCCAGGATATTTTTTCAGAACATAGTAGTGCAGTTAGAATACATTCAATGTTGCAGATGACAAAATTGCTAACGCAGCATGTGAGAAATCGGAATACGTGAACACGTTTTTTTCCTTGCCTTCCTCCACAGGAGTAACGTGTCTGCTTCCCAGTCACACTAATGGGATAATAGACGTTCTGCGCACCAGAATAAATGCAGCTTTAGTCACACATATCTGTTTTTGTAGAAGAGACCAACAAAAGTTTGCGAGACTACTCGAGGAAGCACAAAGTGTCCCAAAAGAACAAAACACAACCCAAATAGAAAGGCTGCAGCTCAGCTTTGAAGCAGAACATAAGCCCGTCTGGATTCAATAAAAACATGGGGATCGTTCATCAGCAGGATTGTTTTCGTAGGATACCTGCGCACCAGAAAAAATGCGGCTTTCGCCACAAAGATTTGTTTTTAAAGAAGAGACAACAAAAGTTTGCGAGACTTCTCAAAAAAGCACAAAGTGTCCCAAAAGAACAAAACACAACCCAAATAGAAATGCCGAAGCTCGCCTTGGAATAACAATAACCCGCCTGGCGTCAAAAAATATAAATAAATAAATATGGGTGTCTTTTATTAGCGGGGGCTTCACGCAGGAATACCTTCGCACCAGCAGAAAGGCAATCTTTGTCAAACTATCGGCTGGTGCAGAAGAGAGTCAACAAAGGTTTTCAAGACCACTAGAGACAGCAAGTCGTGCGCCTAAAAAAATGTCACGCAAAACCTAAATAGGGAGACATCAGTTTACCGGGAAACAAGAGTGACGGGTTAAAAAAACAAGAGCCCTTCATCCGCGGGGCTATTTTACACGTTTGCTGCCCATTTTCGGGCTTCTTCGACCTCAATGCCAAAGTATTGTGAACTTTTCCCTGAGCCTAAAGATACAGGCTCTAGTAACGAAGGTGCATTTTCTACAGACGCACATTGAAGCTGATAAAGGACGCAACAGCAGCTTTACTTGTACCTGCATATTCCAATTCATTGATATTGCTAGTGCATTAAAGTTATAAAAAAATGAAAAATCACTTACCAAGCCTCCCATGTAATCCATGTACGAAGTTCCGCGCGCGCGATGTCTTTCGTGAAAGACACACCAACACACAGACATTCCATAATATTACTGGCCCACACCGTTTGTCACTCACTTCTCCCCGACGATTTCACCACTCAGTGTCACTCACGCTTCTGCTGCACGAAGCAGCGAAAACGTGCTCGACATTCTCTTCAACGGGTCGCACTTCACATTACCCCCGTCCACGGCAATGCCTCTTGTCTCTTCGGGAAATTGTGGTCGATGCGCCGTCATGGGTTCATAACCTGTTGTTTTCTTTAATGCTTACTCAGCGCGACCAGTTTAATAAAGGAGGATTGCTTTAAATTGGCGAGAAGCCAAGAACACGGCACATACCTGACCATATCCTCCTATATTTTTCGTGCCCGCGCGATCACTCCGCCGAGGGGCGCTCGCATCCTGGAATCGAGTCGGCGCAGTCAGCGGCGGTGTTCTGTGGCGGCGGCGCATCTCCAGAAAACGTTTCTTCAAGTGCACTTTCGCTAACGTTTGCCACAGCCCTTATTTTTATAACAAAAAACAGTACGCAGTATTCCAGCAAGTATAATACGTATATGTTGCTTCATTTTGTTCCATGAATAGATGACGCGCGGCAATAATTGTGGCTGTGCATGTAAACAGACAACGTCGTTTGTACCAGTGTTGCGGAGTTGCCACTCCGGAATTGGAATGATTCCGGAATCATTCCGCATATTCGCGACCCCGGAATGGAATGGGAATGGAATGGCGGCAACGTTGAGGGGAATCGTATGGGAATGGAATTAGATGCCTTTCGCCCGGAATGGAATGGGAATGGAATGGGCCAGGTTCTTTATATATATATATTTTTTACGTTCAGCTATACCGAGCCAGTCAGCGAGTTGCTTGTTCAGAAATAAAATGAGCGGGAAACTGCGAACCCGCGTAAGGCCCTAACAGACTTATACGCAAAAAAATGCAATACAAAAAACAAGCGTCAAAGCAAAGAACAGAGGGCGGAAGGGGGGGGGGGGGCGGCGGTGGCGCCTTTCAGCAGTGAAGTTCAACACATATCCGAATGCGTCTGCGCCTGTAATATTGCACGGCTCAAGGGTACGTCATCAGCCGACGTGAACGTGACCCGCTGCTCTGGTGATCCGATACCCAGGATGGAGGCCAGACGTGGCCTCGCTGTGCGGACCCAGACTTCGTACACCTGTGACTCGTCTCGTCCGCGCTGTTTCTCGGAGAGCTCGCACCTGTGCCGGCCATCTCAGGTCGCAATCCACGAGGTATCTGTTTGAAGTATGCAAGATGACACTCGAGGACTGCCATTCATGCGTTGGAGGCGGGGGGTTGGCAGGTAGGGCCGTCACAACAGGGATGCCACCCTATCGATTTTTCAACCGTAACAGAAGATAAGAAATGTGCTTCAGGATGCTTCAGGGAGTGCACTTTTCTCGAAAATTCCAAAAGCAAATGCCTGCATGGTCTTCAACGAGGTCACCTACAACGAAAGTACGTATTGTACTTTCATACATCAGGGTGGGTAAAGTTTCATGTTTAAGGCAACACCTACAAATTCAAGAATACTAGTTCATCCCACCGTGACGTCATGTGATCAGTGCTGACAGGGGCGCCCTTATTGGACAGGGAAGTGGGGATGTTTTGATGGAATTTACTAGAGGTCGAAGTCTTTTCGCATCACTGGTCAGTCAGACAGGATGCCAGGGAAGGGACCGTGGTCAATCCTTGATGGAACGTTTTTTAAACCCATTGAAGACTTTTCGTCCGGAACCACTACACTCAGGGCGAAGTGCCAAGCCTGCGGAAAAGTAATTTCGGGACCAAAAAACAAAAAAAAACAAAAAAACTTCCACTTCAAACTTAAAGCCTCATCTCAGTTGGCGTCTCGAAGAAATTTGAAAAATACATTGCATTATCAGTATTTACATTTCTGCCCTCCCTAAATTGTATTCCTTTTTCTTTGTATTTCCAATTTTTGCCTCTTTTTAAAATGTATTTCCGATACGTATCGCGATACAATTGTACAGATATATTTGAGACTTGAGTATCAGTATCTGAGCAACTATTGTCATCTATTCCAGTAATTGTATTTCCAAATACATTTTTGAATATTTCTGCCCAACCCTGCAACGTAATGCAGCTGCCAAGTGCGGCACTTTAAACGTTTAGGAATTATGGGAATGGAATGAAACGATTCAGCCATTCCAGGAGTGGGAATGGGCCCAGTGTCCCCAGTTATAGGAGTTGAAAGGAATGGAATTATCGAAAACTCTAATTCCCCGGAATGGAATTGGAATGGAATGGGGGTGCCCATTCCGCAACACTGGTTTGTACCACCTGTTTACATCGCAGTTTTGATATAAAAAGGTCACAAATTTGATTATCTCCTTTACATCTAATCATATCAAATCTGCTATGATTTACTAAAAAATGCCTATATTATTAGAGTGACATCCCCTATTTGATTTATTAAAACAGTAATTATACCTGAGTTCTACTTATTAGTACTTTGATAAAAAATTACTAAACAATGAGACACTAAACCCAAACCTTCCTACCTTAAAATATACTTATATCTATAAATAATTACAATAGAAGAAATACATATTACTACAAACATAAAACTTATCCTGACTCAATCTAACAAAAATACAATTTAATACCTAAAGATAATAAAATTATTAATAAAAATTCAACTAAAATAACATTATATATGTAAATTATGTGCACATAAAATACAAAAAATATGTTGCTATTAAACAATAAATAGTAACCTCATTAAAATACTAAATGAATTTTCATCTATAAATCCACATTTTTTTATTTTAATTTTAACTAATTAAGTTATTTTAAATTCACCCCACAAATTATTCTATTTTAAGAATCCAAGAATTAAAGGGAAAAAATGCAAAAGCACTAAAAAGTGTTCTTGAGGTGAAATTAGCTTTGAAGCTCATATAACTCATCTTTCCCCATAATTAACATAACTAAAAAAATATAAAGAAAAACAAGCTGTTAAAAATAACAACACCATTAAAGGACATAAAAATATCATTCTAAATTTTAATAATTTCCCTTCTCAAGGAATTTCTCCAAAAATATTTATTGAGGGAGGTGCTTCCATATTAATAATTATAAACAAAAATCATCACAGAGAGAGATTGAAAATTTTTATTTATTCCTTTCAAAAGTAATTAGAATACAATATTATATTATATTTTATTATTATTATTATAACTATAGCAAATAATTATAACTATATTAGTTATAATTAACTTATTATTATTATTATTTTTAATTTATTTATATATTACATGTTACCCCCTGCAATAATGCCTCTTGGGGGGTAACATGTAATAAATAAATAAATAAACAGCGAAGCGAGCAGGATGTTAAAGACCGACCTGCAGAATATTTTTCAACCAGGAAAAAAGTACTCCTCACCACCCTTCCCATTTCCTCCTCTCCGACTCTTAACTTGACGGCGGGGGGACGTCTTTGGTTGCTGCATCTCGGGGCCAGGCCGGATAAGCCAAGCTAAGAGCATAATGGGCGATTTGCGACGGGAGGGACAGCGACACCTTTCCTTCGGCGATACCAGAGAAGCGCCCGGAACCGAACTCTTCCTTCGGCAGCGTTTCAGAGCCTAGCCTCTCGGCCTTGTCTCTGAATTTTTGTTTTGTTTTGCGGTAAGCATATTTATGGATTAGGCTGCTTGGCTACTCCGAGCGTTCGAACGAAGAAATAAAACGTTTTCGCACAGCCGCTCCAGTTTGATTTGTAACGTAAATGGTTAGCTTCATTTACGCACAAAAACATACTTCAACTGAAACGTTTCAGGCTGAATAGCTTGATTTGTTTTCGGCCGATAATGGTGTAATGAGTTTGTTCTTTTAGGGATTGACTTTATTTTTGTCGCGCACACCCAAGACGTGAGAGTCTTTACATTGATAATTCCCTGCCAGTGAAAGGAAAACGAACGGGCGTGTGAGTTCGTCAAGTTGCTGAGGAAGCGTGCAATACTGGAGGATCGTTGTTGTTTGAGATGAGTGAAAGATTGGTTGATATTGGTATCAAACACCTCCAAGCCGCCTTTGATGTGAACCTTGTTGCGGCCCGTGCGTTACATTTACGGTCTCGCTTTCTTTCCCTTGTGCTTGCTGTTGCATGTCGTCATTTTGCAGCCTTCAGCCGCAGGTTTTCAAGTACCGTAACCCTGTTGTAAGCGTACCAAAATTCTTAGGCCGCACTTAGGGTTGAAAAAGGGAAGTGAAATCGCAAGGGACAAATACTTTATGTCATAAGCCACTTTAGTTCTAAATAAGACACAGCCGCGAGCGGGTGGATTTCGACGGCTTTTCTCGTAGCGCGAGTGTTCGTGCAAAGATGTATTTTTCAGCAGTAACGCAGCTTGTGAGATGGAGCATAGGCTGAGTTTACATGGATGCGACCATAGAAAATCGAATGGAGGTTTGCCTCCTATGATTGTGTAGAAGAGGAAAGAAAAGAGGAACGGGGGCGCGTGACTGGTCACCTCTCGATTCGATGCGCCACAGTGCACAACTTTGTAAATATAGCCATAGACACGCTTCGGAGCATACTTCAAGGATGCACCTTCGAGGACACGCCCTTATCTGCCATCTTGGTGTTCCATCTGAATATAATACATACCCTACGTTCTTTCATTTTTTTTTAAAGGATTCATCATTTAATATTTTAGTCAAACTGACAATCCAGCGTCACGCGCTACACTTTTGGCAGCTGCCAAAATCCCTTTTGTGGAGCAGAGTACTACCTGTCTTGAGACAGTGCTCATTCCCAACTTTCACTGACATCGACAACTTGTGTCATCCATCTTCAAATGCAGTACTAGTCAAACTTATCAATTGACTGATTAGTTTTTCTCAAATAACATAAAAAAGAGCGCACCGTTAGCACACCGGTATTCCAGATATAGGTTCACCATTGTAATTGACTTTGTCTTGGTACAAAAGAAAAAAACCTAAATAAGACTGGTAGTTCATTCCAAAAGCGGTTGAAATTTTGATAGAATGAAAAATTTCAAAAAAGGGACAATCTTTTTGGTCTAAAAGTAAACTAAGCTACTTCAAGTAAAAGGGAATCGCTGAATAAAACTGCCGGGACTATCGATTACGTGTGTCGCTAGGCTCAATTTACGGTAGCAGGTACAAGTAAACTTCCTGAGCGAATTTTGTGCGACAACCCTACATGAGCGGCACCCAGAACGCTGTGCCCAGCGTTAATTAACATGTTCTGCATGACATCGGACGTCTGCGAGTGCGGCGAAGATCCGCGCCGTGCTCGCACACTGGCTAAATTGCTCTTCTACAGCTGAGACACCACACGCCCACTGAGGCAGACTAACTGCAGGCTGTATAAACATACAAACAACAATTTACAGTGTGGTGCCGGGTTCGAATTTGGTCCCCATGTGTACGCTCCCTTTTTCTATAGGTCTCGAATAACGCAGGCAAACATTTCTTTTTGTCGAAATTTCACTTTTACGCTTCCACATATTGTGAAATGTAGTAATGTGATAAGTTGGGGCAGTGACTGCGTGGTCATGTTTTGATAGGCACCGAAAATAACAAGAAAGACCAGGACAGGCTGAACATGCAAGGTGCTTGAATAGAGCCGGTCGGGTCAATTTGGGTCAGTTGATTGATTTATCTGGTTTTGTAAGGCGTAAAAAAAACAAAAAAAAAAAAAAAACAGAAAAAGGCAAGCTGAGCGATGCAAGGCGCCTCGTTAAGTTTATTTCTGTGTCCTCTTGGAGCCCAGCAAAACGCAGAATGTTACGTTTCGCAATTCTTTTATTATTTCATACGGAAATTAAACAAAATGGTGTAATATTTTTTCACACGAGTGCAATGAAATGAAACTGAATCTAAGCTAATTTTTGATGACATTCTGACTATATCCGTCAGTGCAGCGATCTCAAATATTATATAACTGGAATCGGTAATAGTATGCGAGAGAAAGCACTGCTCAGGTGGCGGCGTTGCATGGCAGAAAGATGTACTGATAAGCAAACATCCCCGTTTATCTCCGTTTCGCTTCACAGAGATTTGACATCTTGAAAAAAAGAGAAAAATCTTCTAATATATGGACAGCAACACTGACTGCATGAAGATAATTTTTGTCCCGTTTTTCCGCATCTGTCATACACCCTAGGTGTATACTCTGGCTACTGTCAGCTTTCAGTCTTTTGCCTGATGCAAATGCAAGAATGGTGTACTTTTCGTTGATTTTTAATGTTGACTAAATTACACACACAAAGGTACACAATAACCTGATAACCGAATGCAGTGGGTGATGTACGAGTAGTGATCAAACTGAATGGCTCTGCGGTTGACATTATGGGACGCCGCGTGCATGTAGGAGCTGTAAAGGTCGGGTGCTCAAAAATGCCCACTCATAAGATTCAGAGTACAGCTCCCCAACTCTTTTTACCCTCCATATCCCCCCCCCCCCCCCTCAGAAAAAAAAAACAAAAACGAAGGCAGATCATTTAATGGTGCGACGTTTGCCGACGATGCATGCGCGCAAAAGTACTTGTCAATCGCAGAAGTGTTATTTACAAGATAAAGTACTCAGGAGAGTGTTTCTGGCTTTAGACGTCACTATAATTGGTTTTGGTAGTGCACCCATACAGTAGCCTAACCACGTAATTTTAATGCAACTTCGTGAAAACGATCCCTTCTTTCGTTGACCCGTTCAAGAGTGACAGTTGTTGAAATATTTCAGCAAAACGAACAGCCATGGTATCGGCGCAGATGATAAATTATACGCAAATCCAAGCCCCTGAGACTTCAACAGTGTCTGTGGTGTATGCGTGCGTGTGTTCACCTTGATTAGAGACGTCATCACAGATACAGTCACGGCAGTGCGGAAAGTCGAAGTGCTTCTGTAGCATTCCAATTAATTCTCAGAGCCTTTATTCTTGGCCGTAGCTATTTATTCACACCAAACTCGCACCTCACGCATGTTCCTAAAATCAAAAGATTCCGTCAAAGCATTCCATGCGGAGCAGTTTACGCCACCTCAGCTTATCGGATATCAATGATACATTATACAATAGACTTGAGTAGCTCTTGCTGTGTTACAAGCAAAAGTATAGAATAATAAAAAAAAAGATTACCTCCATCTCCTTCATCAAAAACCAGCTTTGCGAGAACACGGTTATGGTCTCATCTCATATGTTGGGCTACAGCACAGCATGGGGTCACCACTGAGTTAGATAGTTTGGAGTTAACTAGCACATCATTAAACCTCGTTGTCATCGGCGGCTCCCGGAACAAGGTCGCGGCATGACAGTAATATACTATTGCACCTACACTGCACTGTTTGCAACAGCGTACTGATAGTTTATTATCGACAAGCAAACTGCACCGTGCAAAAATTAGAAGTAATATGAAAATAATGTCCATACGTTCAGTAAGCGGTAATTCGTATTGCGATATAATTAAATTTTAGCGATTTTTAAGAAAGGAATTGGTAATGTAATATAATTAGTTTTGAAAAGTGCTTTTGCCATCTCTGGCCGGGAAAGCTCAAGAGGGGCGACTGTTCTAAAGTCATTAACCATTAAAAAAAAAAAAATTGAGTTGAGAAAAATTAGCGGAATATTGTATTTACGCTCACAAAATTTGGCGGGCGCACATGTACTTTAAACTTTCGCTTACGAAAAGGTGGATGTGTAGTCACCGGTGTGGTCACGTGTAATGTGACGCCTAAACGCGGCACTGGTCACAAGTAGGATGTCAAAACGCGATATCAGGATGCAAGAAACCAAAAAAAAAAGGCTTTGCTTCATATCATGGATTTTCGCAGACCTGAATATTTGAAGTTTTGGTCAAAGTTCAGAACAAAAACAACAGTTTGACAGCCCCCAGCACTATTTTTTCCACCGTGTGTCCTATATAGGCAACACCAGGTGTGTTGGGGAAGAGGTACCGGACATATTCAAGTACGCAGGCTGTCATGAGTGCCCGTCGCGTAAACGCTCCTTGTAAGGCTCGCCGCTTCCTTTCCAAGTACCCAGAGTCTCGCCAAAGAGCCAGTTTTGCTGTAGGAAGTGTAACACATTTTGTAGTTGATCCGTCGAACTCCAGGGTTCCTGGACGATGGCTCCTGGCCTATGCCCATCCTCACATGGCCTTAGGTCACTAAACATGGGCGGCAGAAGCAATCGAACGCTCGGAGTAGCCAAGCAGCTTAGTACATAAATTAGCTTACCGCAAAACAAAACAAAAATTCAGAAACAAGACAGAAAGTCTAGGCTCTGAAACGCTGCCGAAGGAAGAGTTCGGTTCCGGGCGCTTCTCTGGTATCGCCGGAGGAAAGGTGTCGCTGTCCCTTCCGTCGCAAATCGCCCATTATGCGCTTAGCTTGGGTTATCCGGGCACGTGTACTGGCCAAAGAAGGGATCCAGATGGCCCACAAGCCGATGTATACGCTTGGAAGACTCATGCCCCGTCCAAAGGATCGGCCGCCTAAGGAAAAAGCACAAGGCGTTATTTATAAAATTCCTTGCGCGGTCTGCCCGGTCGTATACATCGGGGAAACAAGGAACTTTCAGGAGAGAATCCGCCAGCATAAGAACGAAGTTCGAAAGTTCGAGCATGAACGAAGCGCCGTAGCTGAGCACTGCGACGTCAAGGACCACATAATTTACTTTGCCAACACCAGCATCCTGGCCGTCGAGACCAATCCCAGACATAGACTTTTTATTAAATACTGGCACATACAATCGACGCCAGAAAACATAAATAGATCCCTCGGCACTCTGCCGACCGTCTACGTGAACGGACTTCGCCACCTCACCGATGTAAAACGATAGACACTGCCGTAGAAGAAGAAGAAAACAGAATACTGCTCCTCAACGGCCATAGCCGCAGTCAACCCCTGAAGAAGAGACCGAGCAGGTCTCGAAACGTAGGGGTTCCGCCTTTAAACGAGGATTTGGTTGGTGTATATTTTATTTATTATTGTTGCTCCCCAACCAGAGAGACTTCTCTCGAATGTTCACTTTCAAAAACTCAAAGAGTCAGGAAGAATCAGGAGGGGCGAGAACGCCACGAACTAGAGGCGAGGCGCCTTGACGTAGAGTTGAAAGGGGTAAAAGAAAACGAGCATGCTTGGAGGAGAGTTTGAAATCGCACGGTCAAGACTTTCAATCGTACACTTCTCGCACACTACGATGAGAACAAAAGCTTGATCGTATCATGTGACGTGTCCCCCTATGGCGTCGGGGCAGTATTAGCTCAGCTGGATTCGGATGGAAACGCAGCACGGATAGTCTTCACATCAAGAACGCTCGGTAAGGCCAAAACGAATTACTCCCAATTGGATCGTGAGCGGCTGGTTATTGCCTTCGTCATGGACCGTTTTCATCGCTACGTCGCGGGCGTCACGTGACAATAACGACTGACCACAAATCACTGTTGTGCATCATGGGCCAGAAGCCCCCAGTACCGACTGTCCTTTCACCACGTATGACACGCGGCAGTGTTAAGCTGGCGGCCTGTGATTAGAACCTAATCAACAGAGCAGGAAAGCAAAATTAAAATGATGATGCTTTCAACAGTCTAATATTGCCCGGGTCTGACGACGAGCAACATCCTCCAGGCAATGTACTCATGTTAGAAGCCTTGACGAAATCTTTTATGACTGCAAAGAAACTGGCTAACAACTAGCAGTGGACCCCATATTTGCGGAGTCTTATCGAGCGGTCCGACATGGCAAGATAAAAAAAAAGCTTGAGGATGATAGCTTCCTCGCATACAAGCTCAAGACAACCGAAAGAACAGTGAGTACGCAGGCGAGCTGGTGGAAGTTGATCATGATGTAGAATACCCGAGACTGTGGTAAAAGCTGGGAAACTTGGTCGAAGAAAAAAGGCAGGGGGAAAAGAACGTCTGAAACTCAGCTACTGCGTTTATTTCCTCAAAGCCTTATATATCCACAACCTAATTACCGACCACCAACGTCACAAAGTCAACCTTTGTTATACAATTCTACTCACACTGGTCTTCACCTCAACCGTAAACGGTGACCTCAATCCCAAACTGAAAACTTGGGACTTTAACAAAACAAACACAACAAAAGAAACACACTGACCGACTTCCTTTCAAGCCGGAGTCTGAAAGGGCTGTGCTTTATCTAAACGAGAACTGATATAACCTCCAACTAAACCCCTTCCCGCAAAATGACTCATTGCACGTTAATTAAAACAAATGACAAAAACATTACATTTTAAAAAATTTCTTGGAACTACTTCCGAGTTGCATCGAAGCTTGGCTGATACATTTACCGATGAATTTGATACGAACTGTCTCTCTTATGAGCCTCTTACTGTTATTGCGCTCTCTTTGCACGATGTCAGTTTGCGACCAATGTGCCGTACAATCGTTGCACTCACTAATGTGTTTAGCAATCTTTGAATTGGGTGCGTTTACTTTTACATTTCTTTTGTGCTCTACCAATCTATCATTTACACACGTTGCCGTTTGACCCACGTACTTGAAACCGCATTCCAGTGGTATTTCATAGACCACCTCTTCCTTGCAATTAACCGACTTATCGCGGTGCGCTTTCTGACACACTTTCTGAGTTGTCTGAAATGGTGTCAAACGGTTCACTTTAAAGTCGGACTTAAACGCTACATCTATCCCAATTTTTTTTTTTTTTTTTGCGCATGCCTTAAGGTTATAAGAAATTGCGTGAAAATACGGAATAACCGCATATTGCTTTTTCACTTCCTTTTCTGGTCGTTGTTTAGCCCTTTGCTGCTATTCCAATTGTCTTTTTATGAAAACACTGTCATAGCCAGCATCTTCTAACCTTGACCACTGCCTTTTTACCACACAACCCATAAAATGGGCACACGACTAATCCAGTGCGTTGCTGACTAGAGATCTGACTACACCTGCTTTTACTGATTTGTCATGACAACTTTTCCTACTCAAAACGGGTTTTGCGGCCATTTTTCCGTGCTCCAACATAAAGCCCCCTCTACGTGAATGCGTAGGTCCAGAAACTGTAGAGTACCATTGCCAACTCTTCTAAGGTGAACTTAAGTTCCGGCGCCGCTCCCCTCACGGTCCGTTTCGAATCAAGTACATCATCTTCGCGAAATGAGCAGATCAATATATCATCGACATATCTCCTTACGAAGCTCGTATTCGATGAAATACAATTCAATTTATCCGTTACGGTAGCATCCATGTTGTTAGGGTAGATTTCTGCTAGCACTGAAGCAACCGATGAACCTATACATACGCCATCTCTTTGTACGAATTTGTGTTCATTGTACTCGACTACCATTGCCTGAAGATAGAGATCCAGAATGGAAAGAAAACTATCCACGGTTATTCCTAAGCTTGCTTGAAAATGAAACAAATTCAATTCCAAAGCCTCACGAACCCTCTGCATTAGACGTGCCTTCTCTAGCGAATAGTACAAGTCTTTTATGTCAATGGTCCAAGTTTATTTTTGTTGAAGTTTCCAAGTGCAAGACAATTTATGTCAAATTTTTTCAGCTTTTACCACAGTCTCGGGTATTCTACATCATGCTCAAGGCAACCGAATCATCATCCATCGTCGCTGTCTCATCTAGGGAGCGCGCTTGGTAATTACCGCGTCAATGAGATGGGAGGCCATGACACTTCTACACGCAGGCCACCGAGGCACCGTGGCTATGAAAGCATTCGCCCGCAGCTACTTGAGGTGGCCCGGAATAGAAAAAGAGATAGAACTATGCGTAGCCCAATGTGACACGTGCCAAGTACACAAGGGTGCTCTACCAAAGGCCAAAACCCCAACGTGGGAAAGGCTTGCGGCACCATGGGACACCCTGCATCGATATTTCACCGTGCCGATTGATGGCCAAGTCTACCTCGCGTTGTGGACGCCTACTCTTAATGATTGGAATTCGCGCAGTTCGAAATATGACGTCATTTGCAGTTATTTCAGAATTGCACAGGGTGTTTGCAACCTTCGGCATACCACGTAAGGTAATGCCAGACAACGGGACCGTCTTTGTATCGTAAGAAATTAATACCTTTATGTCTCCAACGGCGTTGCAGCAATCACCAGCGCCCTTTACCATCCTGCAACAAACGCCAGGCTGAACGAATGGTCCAGCAATTGAAGAAGGCGTTGGCGAAGGGAGGCAAAGACGAGGTGGGGAGGTACGCTGTAGCGGTTTTCATAAAGACAGCACGCAACTCTACACACAGCGACATGAAAAAAACATCAGCGTGGATGTTACTTGGTCGCGAGTTGCCATCTCCGCTCGAGAGACTCATCCAGGGACCCAGCTATGAACCTCCAACAAGTTTGACAGACCTAGAAAACGTTTTGGCATGACAAGAGGTGTGGATACGTAAGATTCCACGCGGACGCAGTTGGATGGCGGGTACCATCGACATCTGGATCCTCGGTCATGGATCATCGACACCGATCTGGGGCAGACACGGCGGCGCATTGAGCATATAGCACGTCCTATAAGTTCCACGTCACAGCGCAGAACGAGCACCGCCCCTTCTCCAGAATGGGACTTGCCCATGGAGCCCAGCGAGGTGCCAAGGGCACCCCAAGGGCTGACAACTGCTTGTACCCAGCCGACCGTCCGCACCAGCCCACACGTGCGACGACCGCCAGGAAGATTTTGAACCATAGCCATGTGAGGGGGAGGTCTCATGTATCGGCTGGTGGCCGAGAGATGCCGTGGCCAGGCGCACGCGCTTACCCGCGCTTTTCTAGAGCACGGGCCTGGGGCACGGTACGGGTGCGAGGGCATTGGGATTCGAGGCGCCATAAAAAAACAAGATCCGGACGTTCCTCGGTGTCGTGCTTGAACTCCGAACGAGATACG